>CM040241.1:70941877-71203000 GCA_022545495.1 Chrysanthemum lavandulifolium | reverse complement strand
AACTATGTTCATTTACCTTTTTGAAACCTCTTGACTAAACTTTGTTGTTGTTCGTGTGCATAGAATATTGTCACAAGTGTAATTATGCACGCCATTTTTTGTCGTGGAATGCTATTTGGAAAACTAACATAGTATCGTGACATGTTACTGGCGCAGGCTGAGGGCTGACATCCAAGATGCTTTATTTGACACCCTGTGTACAGTCTTAAAGCACGATTTGAATCTCTGCTGCAAGTATCTTGCAATGCCCTACTGCTGATAGTGTGGAAACTATCAACCATCATTCTATAAAAGATGTGTTGAAGCAAACTCTTAATATGCAGTTTTGAGAATAGGGGCCATATTTGCACCGAAAGCTGCTGCAAAGCTGAATGCAGCCTGTGTTGGTTTTATGGACAATAAATTAATAGACGTGTGTTAGGATCGAACTCGAGACTATGGGATTGCACACTTTACGTATGAGAATTTAAAGTTAATAATTAAATATAAACGTTATATTTTATTATTTATTAAACGAAATAACTAACGAACGTTAAGTAATTAATGTAATGGACTAACGGTCGTTAAATGTTTATGGAAAAGGATTAAATTGCAAAAGTTGGGAAGGTTCCGGAATCCCTTTGGGGAATCCTACACCGATTGGCCATGGGATCAAAATAAGGAAAGAAAAACCAACTTGTTCACCAAGTTTGCTTGGGTATATAAACAAGGCTTGGGGTTTTATTTTTCCATCTCTTGTACTCATAAGCAAAACCCTAAAATTGTTTTGTGTGTGTTTCTTTGATCCAAACCGATCGTACACCACCTCTTGGTGTCGATCCACTCTTTTCCTATAAACCAAGTTATTTGTTTTATAAAAACTAGCATTACTTTAATTCGGTTTAGTACGTGTGTACAAGAACATAGTACAATCACACTATTGATTGTATCTTGGATTGAATTACAAAACTGTAAGAGGTAATTCTTATAATCCTATAAACCCTAATTAGGGTTCATCCTAATTGCTAGTTTGTGGATTTGATTCTTGTTCGGCTAGAATCAAGAAAGGTACGCATACTTTATTCTTTAGTTAATTAATTATTCATTATATGTTCCTATACGCCTCGCACTTACTTTGATGTTTATTGTTTATATTTATGATTAGTCATGTTATATAATTCAACAAAGGCATCACGAGTCATTGGTTTTAATGAGTAATTAATTACTAAACACGTAAAAAACGGATATTGTATTGTGTTTGATATGATTTATTCTAGGGTTTTGGTTATGATTATATAAACCCTAATTTTAGGGTTAAGGATTTTGCCCTAATTTGGTTTTAAAAATCTATTATGGATCGAAATTTTTTTTGGGTGGAAACCCTAAAATTTTTAGTCGATTTCCTAAATTTTTTAGGGTTTATATTAATTGTTATGTTATCAATATCGAAACCTAGATTTAATATATTTGTTACGTGATAAATTCATGAATAAAGTGTTATGTGACATGGAATTGTATGCGATCTTGTGACTTAATTGAATAATTGTTATGTTATATCCATGATGATACATGCATGTTTGTCATGGATAGTTGCTTGTATTATTATTTAATTGTTAAGATTGATTAATTGTTAAGTTTTATACACATGTATATTTATGATAAATCTTGAATTGGGGATGACTCAATTATATACATTAATGAATCAATTATGTGCAATTTGGTATATCATTAATTATGGGTTTACGCAATCGATTCGCCGATGTATGTGGCTCACTTTCAATTGAGAGAGTGAAAGCCCTAATTAATATATACGTTAATTTAACCTAGACATTGATTATTAATAGGGTTTTATCGAATAAGTTGCATGTGGCTACTTGTTTACACGTATAAATTGTTTATTATGTGCATTGTTTTTAGTTGTTTATATTTTTATTGGTATTACTTGTTTGTTTATTATGTGCACGTTTAAGCAAAGGGTAATTTTGAATAGAAAATAATACGGACTAAACAATGGTGAAATTTGATTTGTTTTGGAAGAGTTAAGTTTTCAATAGTTTAATTGATTGGTGACTTTGGTACAATGATCGAACGGCCACCCATTCGAATGAACTATAAAGGGTTATTTAAGAAGCGCATACACATCGAATGGATGTCTAAGGTTATGCGCTTGCGCTTACCGTCCTCTCGCCTCCGAAGTTCGAATGGAGCTACTTAGTAAGCCATAAATGTACAAGCTCATCTTAAGCTAATTAGTTTTAATTCCATGCGCCACTGGTGGTAATTATCCAAACACTAAGTGTTTACACTTATGCAAAAGTACGGTATAATGGATGATAATTAACACTAAATTCCTTGATTGGTGAACCCAATACCTCAATCAAAACTTTGATAATTTGATCTTTATGAATTGGTAATAAAAGTTTTTATTAAAATTATGCTACAAGATGAATGCATGACATCTTTGTACATATTTGATTTGACCACATAAAATCAAAACTAGTACCCTTTAAATTAAGAATATGCCATCTAATTAAAAGGAACACTTAAAGTTGCAATTTACGCCATGACAAGATTTGGCGAGATTGTGATGGAGAGGTAAATCTCTATGTAAAGTCGCACCTTACATGGACATATTTGCGCTCTTAAGTTAGACACTTAAGTTGAGTAGAAGTAGACCTGGACTCAATGGCATAAGATGGGATGAAACATGTTTATATTTGCAATAGCGTTGGAAAATATAAATCCCATAATGATCTAGGAGTTGGAAATTGTTTGCCAATTAATGTTCGGCAGATTACCTTATTATATGCTTGTTGCTAGCGGATCAACTCGATGTAATGAACCTATGATAATTTGGATCCTAGTTTTCGAGAAAATTCTATGGTTATATGAATATTACCTTGGGTATTTTATTTTCTTGAAAAGTTTAATTATCGAAAATACTAAAATTGAATTTTGCTAATTCTTTAAATGTATTAATGCAACATTAAACCGTAAACGAGGTTATTCCTCGATCGGTAAAATTGATCTACACCGTAAGGGTTTTAGTAGAGTCAACGTTACTAAAAGAATAAACCTAGTCCTCTTTTCACGCGAAAGAGTGAGATTCAACCCTATCCCTTTTCATGAATGAAGAAAGATATGATAGGACAATTAAAATTGTCTAAATTCTAAATACATAACTCAGAAGCAAATTTTAATAGTTAAGAAAATTGCATATTTCGAAGTTATTAAATTAGAAGCTAGACTAATTATCGTATAATTGGTAAAAGACAAACTAGCATATTTTATCTAGTTGTTGTGCTTTGACCATTTAAAAGTATTACTTACAATTGTTGGAATAGTAGAACTATTAAGAAAGAAATTGCATGCCCAATTTTTCAAGTTAATAGCATTGATGGATAAATTCATCATCTACATAGTAGAATACATTCTTTTAAGTACATTTGTAATTGTTATGTATGGACTTTCTCAAAGGTGTAGGAAGTAAATAATACACTATTTTCTTTCATCGTTAATGAAACACTTACAATGTTGTCAAATCCAGTTGGAGTGTTGTGTTCTTATTATCGAATAAAGAATTAATGTAATGATCTCTTATTCAGGGGAGTTACAAGCTTTGTCATCTTAGTAGTAACTCGATTATCTCTAGAATGTCTTACGATAATTACTTTCCACTTGTAGACACTTATGTTTTCAAGGATAGTCGGTACGCTTCCTTATTAGACAATGAAGTGGTTCTACATCTACTAGTTATGCTAATATCAATGACACAATCATATTAGTCACATAAACAAACATATGTCGTGTTGTTTATCGCTACATGATGTTGTTCCATGCACAAGTGGGAGAAATCTATATTGTGTGCAAGGTACAACATATAAGTATATGATTTAACGGATTCTCTTGACGCAAGGTAAAGAGACTAACGCTCTAATATTACTTGAACATATCTAATTCAAGAAACACTTGGTGTTGCGATTTACGCCATGTGAGAACTTGGCGAGATTGCAACAACAAAGTAAATCTCTATGTGAAGTCGACCTTGCATGGACATATTTGCAGTTTCTAAATTAGACAAGTATTTAGAATATGTGTCAAGATGATAGATATAAGACTACTTCAAATTAAATATTTATGTATTATTAGAATGACATAAATGAATGAAGTAATCTAATACTACTTTAAATTTGTCTATTTATGAATTTTTGGAATGACATAAATAAATGAATAAATAATGTAGTCCTACATTATTGTGAAGTAATATAAATTAACTTGAAATTACTATTGAAACCAAGAGTTGTGTTCATAATTACTTTAGTTAAACATGTTTATGATTCATTGTAAAGACATAAACATAAAGTCTTTTAAGACTTATAATAAAGTAAGACGTTAACTTGTTATGTTTTTTAATTAAGAAATATACAAGAAGTCATTGAGTTGATCAATGATTTATAACGTATAATGGGATTATAACAATTTATGTTTCTTGTTGAGACATAGATATGAAGTAACTTGGTTAAAGAGTACTTGTGTTATAAAGCATGAAATTGGCTTGGAAAGTCTATTATACCATTAAGTTGACTTAGTTGGTAAATTGGTAAGCCAAAAGTAATATGTTTATCTTATATATTGTTAGATTGTCTTACAATTTTTAATTCTAATGAATACCACAAGTTGATGGTATTTTCAGTTAGAAGAATCAAACTCTATTTGATTTGTTTGATTCAAGATAACCATAACTTCTTTCTTAAAAGTAACAAGGTTAGAATATTGAGTATGAATTGAATATACTCAATATGACTCCAACCTAGAAGATTGATAAAACACCATTTCATTATGGAATGTGATGAATCACATTAAGTTTTTAAATTGAAGATTCTGAATTTGTTAAACTACTTATGAATAGGTTACTAACAAACTAAAGTCAGAAATTATCAATGTGTATTTGTAATATCCCAAAAAGAGAACAATGTAGTTTTGCTCTAACTGCTAAGTATATATAGATAGTCTATATATTACAAAAGGCAAATGGGAGTCTTTTATCTTGAAAGATAAAATTACAAGATACATAATCTTCTAAAACACACTAGTAAATATCATGATGAGGTTAGACATGTAAATGATAGACCTCATGATGATGGAATTTTCATTCATAGATCTGCAAGGATATCTCGATATTTGACTTATATGTCGAGAAATATGAGTTACAGGATTATAGTAAACCCGATAATCATTATGATGGATTACCAAATATTGAATTGGGAAAATTACTCATACTATGAATGTTAAAGATGTCATCCATAAAGATAATCAATTTTGGAAATTTGGTTTATCTTAATAGTTAGACTAGAGAATGGAAATGAGTTTTTCAAAGAGATGAAAACCCTAGTGGTTTGAATTTCTATGTAGAAATCATATGGACAAAATATTGTACACATATTTAATGCATGTTTTATGACAAGATTATTAATCATACTTAAGCAATTAATTATGATTGAATATTCTTTTCTAGACACATTAAATATATAAAGATGATAATTGTCATACTTGTTTTCATTAATATGAAATATGACAATGGAATATCAAAACTCTTTCTTGAGAAATTACTTGAGCGAGGACGGTAAGTAATTGAAAGTTTTTTTTTGAATCTTTGAAAGTGTACGAAGTGCAATAATTCATGAATGGATAAATGCATGCATCTATGAAATTATTCTTATATTAAATTATTAAATCCATTTTCGATTTATAATTAAAATAAGATAAATTTTAAGTATTTCTGAAAGCTAGTGGGAGTATTATGTTAAGGTTTTAAATCTTATATGTTGTATAACATATAGTAAGTAACATTCCTTGTAAGCTAAATGTTAAGTCTTAGATTGGAATGAAACTTCACTTGTAAGATTTAAAAATTAAAACATATAACCTTGAAATATATGTTTATTGTTAATAAACATGAGCAGTAAAATAAATGATTCTAAATAAAACATGATATATCATTTGGGAAATTGATAAATATCTTTTGACAAGATAGAACATGAATGAAATCTAAGTTTGAATGTAGATTCATCATGTACATCATGTTGTGTATTCAAAATTGTTGTATCATTCTTGAATGATAGATGATTTGACAACATTGATATCTAATTAAAAGTTATTAGATAACTTGTGTAATGTATATTCTAAAAGAATTACATCCTCAGCCTGGAATTGCTCCTAGATTCTATGGATGAACAATATGTAAATTGTTGTGCAAATTGTCATCAGCTTTAAACTTGAAAGTTAGGAAAGCATCAAACATTACACAATAAGATATTAAAGTTTACGGAGTTTTAATAAGCACATTGTTGTTTGTATACAATGATGCTTGGTTTAATTGAGATGACACTCAATACTAGTCATGGTAGGATTTCATCCTTGTTAATGGCCATGTGAACTAGTTGTGCTACTAAGAGCCTTGCTTGCATTATACATTAAAAGAATAAGAATACTTTAAACTTAAAATGTTTGAAGTTTAATTGTCATAAATTGGTGATAGAGGATGTCACACACTTTATGAATTATTATGTGATTGTTGAATGCACACATACAAGGACTTCATTAATTGAATTCTTGAAATAAGTATTCTCAAAATTATGATAGATCACGTTGGTTGATTCATGCCTTGTCAACAAGTATGATTGTCATTACTTGAAGCATAATTCATCAACTGGAATTTTCATGCATTGATCTATTTTGGTATTTGGATAAGGGATGTTAAACAATTGTTATAATAAATCAAATACTTGGTATGTTTGATTTTATAATATATTGTATCCTATATTTGCATGTTTAATCCGTGAATAAATTTATTTATTCTAAATCATCCGTTGTCGATTAATGATATGGGAGTATCATTAAACTAAGACAAATCGAGAGATATGGTAGAATATACTTGAAAGTATATTGATGAGAATGCATACCAATTTCGATGATATTCAATGAATTGAATATAGGACTTATCCCAACTACATAATTTACTTTATGGATATTGTTATAAGTAAATTATCAATAGTTATCCTCGACTTGAGATACCGGATAAGTGTCATGAATGTAGTGCACTTCAGGGAACAACTTAACGCTATACGAATCGTAGTCATAAGGGTTGTTTCTCAAGTGTTGCAAAGTTTGTGGGTTATTCTCGTAGTCAAGATAGAATTTGTTCCTTCAAATTTATTTTGGAGTTTAATCTCGCTGGGCCCTCGTAGGGTTGACAAGATGTTTGTGTGGCCACACCCAAAATCTCCCAGAATATGTTCGTAAGATTTGGTAATCTTGCTCAATCACTTATAACGAGAAATGTAATAGTTGAATAAAGAATGACTTAATTCCATATCTTTATTTAACATGGTATTAGAAACAAAAGGATAATAATAATGAGAAATCATTAAAAGGTTTTCCAGGAGCCTTGCTCGAGTTGTACTAGAGGCATCAAGTGTTGCTAGACGCTAACCGAATGTGATCACTCTATTAAGATATGTCCAAGTGGAGTCGTTGGTTTTATGGACAATAAATTAATAGACGTGTGTTAGGATCGAACTCGAGACTATGGGATTGCACACTTTACGTATGAGAATTTAAAGTTAATAATTAAATATAAACGTTATATTTTATTATTTATTAAACGAATAACTAACGAACGTTAAGTAATTAATGTAATGGACTAACGCTCGTAAAATGTTTATGGAAAAGGATTAAATTGCAAAAGTTGGGAAGGTTCCGGAATCCCTTTGGGGAATCCTACACCGATTGGCCATGGGATCAAAATAAGGAAAGAAAAACCAACTTGTTCACCAAGTTTGCTTGGGTATATAAACAAGGCTTGGGGTTTTATTTTTCCATCTCTTTGTGTGTGTTTCTTT
Source organism: Chrysanthemum lavandulifolium (assembly GCA_022545495.1). NCBI lineage: Eukaryota > Viridiplantae > Streptophyta > Magnoliopsida > Asterales > Asteraceae > Chrysanthemum > Chrysanthemum lavandulifolium. The sequence goes on along the minus strand of CM040241.1, from coordinate 71,195,120 downwards.
GATCCAAACCGATCGTACACCACCTCTTGGTGTCGATCCACTCTTTCCTATAAACCAAGTTATTTGTTTTATAAAAACTAGCATTACTTTAATTCGGTTTAGTACGTGTGTACAAGAACATAGTACAATCACACTATTGATTGTATCTTGATTGAATTACAAAACCGTAAGGGTAATTCTTATAATCCTATAAACCCTAATTAGGGTTCATCCTAATTGCTAGTTTGTGGATTTGATTCTTGTTCGCTAGAATCAAGAAAGGTACGATACTTTATTCTTTAGTTAATTAATTATTCATTATATGTTCCTATACGCTCCGCACTTACTTTGATGTTTATTGTTTATATTTATGATTAGTCATGTTATATAATTCAACAAACTGATCCGAGGACAAAAGATATATGCTTCACTTTATATTGAAATGTCAAACATAGTCCTGCCATTTTGTTAGAGCATGCCGTTTTTGCTGGGAACATTGTTTTCTCATTCATGTCCCTATGTCATTATTTGGCAAATGCATACTTACTTTTCGGGTAGTGGTAAACCCTTACAGTAATCTGTTTGTTACGGATTTCCAGTTTTGTAATATACACGCGAGTAGTATACTCCAGCTGACATTAAATAACGAACAATTCAGAGTATTTTTTTTTAACTCTGTAGCTGTTATACACACACATTACTGGTCTGGTGTGTTTGTAAGAAAGTGGTTGAGGGAAATTTCAGGTAGTGTCAATGTTTATTATCTTCAATTACTGGCAATGTAGTAACACCAAAGTTGTCGAAAAGTGTTGTGACATCAGCGTAACATTGAAACTATTTTTATCTGCAGTGTGAAAAGTAGGACCCATCAAAATCACACATACACAGCCATGATACAGCATTATCCGAAAAACTTTGGCCATTAACTTTGAGAACACCGAAGCTGGGGTGGTAACTTGATGCAACGCTGAAAATACGTTGCTGCACCCCTTGCTTTGTTCCATATTGTACGTGCAAGATGTCTATTTAGCATGAGTGACTAATGATGAAATTGTTTTATCTACGATTTTATGTTGAAATTACAAAACAATACTATGTATAACACAAACGGATAGTGATAACCGTTGACCTCTCTGGCTCTATCGCATTGATTCAAACATGACGTTGACTAGTAGAAATCTTCTTAGAGCAGTAACAGTTTCTAAACACAATACCAAACACCCTTTAAACCAATACTTTTAGGCCCAGCATGGCTCATCTTATAAGTCATACCATTTGGCTTTCAGTACAAATATATGTACACTACCACATCGACCAGATTCTAGGGTTATTTCCTGAATAAAATTTACAGAATTCAGCGCTTTAAAATACAACATATTAGAGACCAATTCTACGGATTGTGACCTTTCATCTGTAACATATCAAACATTATTTGCTCTACAAAGTGAGGAGAAACACAATTTATCAAGAAATTTGTAAGATCTTAAAAACAATAAATTTGAAACTAAAACAGCATCAAAATGTCTTCATTAAACCTCCAAATCCAAAAGTAAACTAAACCAACCCCGATCAATATATAAACCCAAACAGCCTCAATCCCACTCTCATCAGCCAACCTAACCTCCAATATAGTAGGAATTCCCCAAGATGCCCTCTTTCACATGACCATACAGAACATAAGCCCGGTCCTCATCTCCTACAGTGACCGAGGTCGGAAACTATACGAGTCAAGGGCAGTTTCATCATAAACCACAATCACTCCCAACTGTTATCACTTTCTATATAATAAGCTTATCTTGCGACACCACCAAAAGAACCCCATCACTTCTAAGCGCAACACCATCAGGAAAAGTCAGTTCCTTGTTTAATGAAATCTTTCTTACGGTCCCGTACGTCTTCATGATCAACTTTATATAAGTTACCCGTGTTTTGCTGCAATGGATTATAAGTGAGCTGTTAATTGACCTGAGACAACTTTAACTTGAAAATGCAATGCAAAAGACCCCTTCAAATATAGAATCTAATCATATATGTAAAAAAGTCAAAATGGAGAAAGATGGACATACCTTTACCATATGTCGACATATGGGATATAGGAGGAGATAAGGGGCCAATAGGAACCTCTTCTAATTGTCTTTTCTTTCAATTCATCCGTGCATTCTCCGATAAACAAACTCAAAAGTGAAGGCAACAACTCTTCTGGTAGATCTTGAATCTTTGGGCAACCACCAATTCCAAGATGTTGGAGGGAGGTGAGGTGTTGGAGTCCCATTGAAACTGATTCCAATTTCTTAAAACCCACTAACTCAAGTGTAGTAAGAGATGAAGGAAGCATGTGAGACAATTGAATTCCACTAGTCACATCTTCTTCCTCTTCTTCTGCCGATCCACCTGATAGGGTTAGGTCAACAAGAGAAGGTGGGAAGTTTTGTGGGCCAAACTTTGATAAGGGCTTCTTCAAACCCCCTATTTGTAGGTAACCCAACTTAGGAGGCCAAACCCCAAAGGAATCAACATCCATACTTTTACAATCTGTTATTGTCAGACTTTTTAACAACGTGAGATTCGGCAAGTCGGCAGCAGGAAATGACTCTATACTCGAACAACTACTTATTTCCAATTTGTTGACGTGTATGAAACAAGTCAATTTATTGATTGATTTCAGATTTTTCCAACTGTTTATATATACAACCTCAAGCATCAGTGGCATGCTTGTGTTGAGAAGCACCTCCTTTTCCAGTAGCTGTTCACAATCGTCAATTCGGAGTGACTTGAGCTTGTGCCCTCCTCCTGTTATTGGGAAGGAGACAGATGCAATCATAGGACAATCACGAATACTCAATTCTTGAATGCTGTTTGGCAAATTGCAACGATCTAGATTTTGACAACTCTTTAATTCCAAAATCCTGAGAGATGTTAGTTGGTTGCATCCATTCTCCTCTTTCTCTCCTAAACTCACCAATTCTGAACAATACCATACTTTCAACTTCCTTAAATTCACAAGAACCTTACTTGCCTCTGCTTCGATTCCCACAAGTATCTTATTTCATTACAGTCCCTGATACTTAAATCTTCAACTGCCCCAAGATAGTCCATAACACCTCTCCACACCTCATCACTAAGTCCTGTAATACTACAAATACTCAAATTGGTAACTGCTGAAGCTACATGAGTCATACTTCTCAATACACCACCACCACAGCCATTGAGATCTAAAACCCTAAGCAAAGGTAGTGCTTCAAATGAGACTTCAACCAAATTAGGACAATTTCCTATATACAGCTCTTCAAGTTTAGGAAATGCAATACCTGTACCAAGGAACCCTGAGCCCACAACTTTTACCTCGTTCAGACTACGAATATCCAACTTCTTAAGTGATGGTAGTTGCCCAAGTGGTGGTAGAGACGTACAATTTCTACCACCCCGAATTGAAACACTAGTCAGCTGATGAAATGAAGTATCCCCAATCCACTTTGGAAATACTTTACCTCCATATGACTCAATTAAAAGATCTTTCAAATTATCATTATGAGGCTTGAGGGCATTCAGGACCTCATTCTCAAGTGTTTCATTTCGAGCATCATTAAAATCGTTACTCCATTCCACTTGTAACTTACTAACCCTTTTTTGTGATAAGTCCACCTTCCGTATATCCCATGCCCTTTTCACTTTGTCCAGCCCATGAATGGAAATATTCCCTTGGAGATTCTTTAAATTCTTAAGCCAAGATATAAAGAAGGCGTTGTTTTCAACAACAATGTTGTCGGAAAGAATTTGTAGGCTTTTCATCTCACTAATCCCTGACGGCATCATATTCCAAAGCAATGTATCCCGGATATCAAAATGCCGCAAGTTTTTAAGCTTTAAGAAGTTGTCGGGCAACGTGGTCAAGCTATCACAGCCGGAAACGATCAGTGTCTGTAAATTATAAAGATTGCATACATTTTCTGGCAAATGCGTGATGCTTGTTCGAGATAAGTTAAGATACCGCAAGTGCTTCATATTGCCGACACACTCGGTACCTCAACTATATCTAATCTACTCAAACTTAGAACCCTTAACAATGGTAACGGGAAGTACATCAACCAGAATCTTACTTGATAAGTTGAATACCTGCCACTATTTCCCACCACATTGGGCATAGCTAAAACGTTCTCAAACTATTAGCTCTTTCGAATGCCTTGAACTTGTTGTAAGTCATATATTCCTCACAAACAAATGACATATGACGGTACTTATCAAAAGCTTCCTTCCGAACATTCTTCTCCACATCTATGTCTAACCTTGAATAAAATTCTCCAGCAACATATGTGGCTAAATCATTCATAAGGTCGTGCATCACAAACAATGATTCGTCATCAGGGACATGTTGAAAAATGACCTTGACAACAACTCTTGAAAATATTCCTCACCCAAGCGTTTCATTGATTTTTCTGTCTTGAATTGTGCAAAACCCTTCCGCCATCCACCACAATATCAAGTCATCTTTCTCAAAACGTAGTCCTTGGGGATCAAGCAACAAGATGCAAACAATTGCTTCAGATGTGCAGAAAGATCGTGGTAGCTTAGTCTAAGCGCCGGAACAATACCGCCTCCGCCTTTTAACATCCATATCTCATTATTTAACAACTGCTTCCAATCTTCTTCATCTGTTTTTGTTCTGAGTAAACTTCCAAGTGCTTTTAAAGCCAAAGGCAAGCCATCGCATTTTTTCACAATGCCTTCACCATACAGTCTTAGCACTGGATATGACTCAAAGTCATTTATCCCGCATGTCGAAAGCAAATAAAGAAAAAGCATTGTCATGCGACAACTTTTGCAGATCGTATGGATGTTTGTGGCCCAGCTTTCTGAGTAATTCTGTATTTCGAGTTGTGATAATTATTTTGCTTCCATGAGCCACTTCAAAGAACGGGGCCACTAATGTTTCCCAGTCTTCCAGCTTTTCGCTCCACATATCATCCAAAACAAGGAGAAATCGTTTCCCTGTAAGCTGATTTTTAAGAGCTGCTTGAAGCAAATTCAGATCTGCAAAGTTCTTATTTCCGTCCCCACCTATAGATTGAAAGATGACTTTACTTATATTGAAGCTGTCAAAGTCATCCGACACACAAACCCATGCCTTGAGCTCAAAGCGATCCTTCACTTGCTGATCGTCATACAAAAGTCTAGCTAAAGTCGTTTTTCCTATGCCACCCATACCAACAATGGGCACGATGCTAAAGTTTTGACTACATGGTTCATCACCCAGCAGCTTCTGGAGTAATTCCTTCTTATCACCTTCACGTCCAACAATACTAGGAGCATCTACCAAAGAGGTCTGGTAACTTCTATTCATATTTTTTGACCCGCCATCTTTCACATTTAAACCAAGATTATTTTTTTCATCTATGAGTTCTTGTAACCTGGTGGTAATACTATTTATTTTATGCGACCCATCCTAGTACTTAGTGAGAAATTTGTGCAGCAAGTTGGAATGAGCTTTCTTACCTTGTTACTGATTCCTTGATGAGACTCTTGATGCATAGCGCCCGTGGCCAAAGCATCAAGAATATCATCTATGTCATAAGCCAAATGTTGGAGACCATTCAGCCACTGTTTAACAGCTTCATCTGTTACTTCTTTCTGAGAAGCATCATTAAGCAAGGCTCGGATCTGGGGTAACTTCATCTCCCATTTCTTCAGCTGGGAATGAATTTCTTTGGAGCGGGCAATCTTGTTCATGGCTGCAGATGTTAGCTTCTCAAAAATGACTTGGAGCAAGGCCAGAAAGAACGAGTTCAGCCATTGTTGGTTTATGGTGAAAGCACAAAAGAAAGTATGAATGTGGATGGATTAGGAAGGGTTTGAGATAATATACTTGCATTATTGTCTTTGTTATGGTGAATGCTTCTATTATTGTTATGCTATTTGCACATTTCAATATAGGCTGCTAATAGGATGTGAATGAAGACAGCAAATATTAGGGGTACAATAATTTATTGTACAATTAGTTTAAGACAAGTTAAGAGTTGAAAATTTAACAATTACCTTGATATGTATTAATGTTAAATTTTGGGTAAATTGCAAATTTGGTCCCCAAAGTATCACGAAATGCAAGGATTACACTAAGACAATTTTTGTTGCAGATAAACACCAATGTTTACGTTTTTGCAAAACAGCCACTGAGAGGCATTGTTCACTGACTCTCGTTAGTTTTCTCGTTAAGTGACACGTGAAATGACTAATATACCCTCTTTTAGCGACATAATTTGCAATTTACAACACAGCCGCCACCGCCACTATCCTCTACCACCACACAACCAACACCTCCACCCTCTACCACCACACAACCACCAGCACCACCCTCTACCACCACACAACCACCACCATCAAATATACTGAAAACTAGTATTCATCTATATAAATAAGAAAAAAAATATAGGAGTAAGTGTTAATACCTTGAGAATAGTATCCACTTTGTTCTTCATATATAGTAGTCTGTTTTCTCCCCACCATAATCTACGCCCGCAATGCTTGCATACTGAAATTCCATTTTGTTTTCGGTCAAAGTACCGGTTTTATCAGAAAACATGTACTTCACTTGACCCAAATCCTCGTTCACATTCAATGCTCAACACTGGAATCTTGACTCAGTTGATTCATGGTACATGTTATCATGCATCTCTAATCATAAAGAAAGCCTGACCAACACGAACAAGCTCCGTAGATATATACAAAGCAATCGGTATCATAATTTGATACACAATAACCGCCATAAGAAACGTGAAGAAAATCTCCAGTCCCCACCCGCAATACTTATAAATAATCGTTTCTTCTATAATATCAAGCTCGTCTCTATAACGCCTCAACCAAATTAAATAGCAGCACAAATAGAAACAATTGAGCACAACCCACCAAGGAAAAATGATAAATAAATAAATAATTTCCCTATTCTTCTATAAAATGACAAATAAATAATTGATCAATCTCCATAGCAGCCAAGAAACTATATATATATATATATATATATATATATATATATATATATATATATATATATATATATATATATATATATATATATATATATATTCCTATTAGGCTCTTCACACTTAATCACCCCACTTATATTTCCATCCTCATTGGTTCTTGAAATTGTTTCTTGTTTAGCATACCGTGTCACCATTTAAATTTATAGTTTGAATGTATGCAACACCAGTCGGATCACAAGGGATAGTCTCATTAGCAGAAAACTTTATGACGTCACCTACTTGTATATCATTTGCAAATGGTTGGATTTGAGATGGTGGTGGTGGCGGTGGTTTCGTGGTGGTGATGGGTTGTGTCTTTGAAGATTAAAGGGAGGGTATTTGTGGATATGCTTTAATACTCAAAATCATCTTTGGATCTGTATTTATAGATATGTCTTTGTAATTGATAAGATAATTAGAGCTATAAAAAAAATAGTCATTTTGTGTGGTTGATAATTTAAAAGAGTGAAGCTTTAGTTTATGTAGTTATATCTTGTTATCACTTACTAGTGTTAGTAATTAGTGTGACGTCAACATATTATACTATATATTTAAAAGGTAGAATTGCTGCCTCGAATGAACAGTATGTCGGTTTGTGGTTTGACGGTTGAGATGTACAAGATGAATGGCATCAACGGTTGATATTAAGAATTTTACTATTCATTCCAACTGTAGCATGAACAGTGCACTCTATTCCTATTAGTACACTGTATTGCTATTAGCAAACACATACATTGAATGAATGAACATATAGTAAAGTGTGTCGGCTACAACAATATATAAGATACACAAACAAACAAAAAATCACTTTTTACAAGACCTTATCATCATCTAGAAGGTCCTTCTTCTTCTTCCACCAGATTCTTCACAAGCAAATTGTTTCTTCTCATAAGATCTACTGTTACTAAGTCACAAAGGAAGACAAAAAATTGTTGGTTTACACAGGTTATTTTCAACAAGCCAGTTCAGTTATCATACGTGCATGTATATGTATACATTAATTTTGAGCTAATTAATAATCTCATTTAATCTTGGTTTCCATGCAGGATATAAAGTTCAGCAAGCACAGGTATCTTGAGATTCAACACTAACATTTTTTCATCAATAGGTGTAGATAACAACTGTGCAGTTTCTGTTTCTTTGTTGTTTATTTTTGAAACAAGATTTACTAATATATTAAGTGTGGCTCTTATATCCATGAACAATATTACCTTGAATTCTATGATGCTTAGATATCTATTACTACTATACGATTATGCCCCATGCTTTATAACATTTTATAACATGAATAAGAAACGTTTAGGCATATATACATCTGAACAATGTAAAGATTATATTGCTAACCTCAATAAGAATCGAAAAAGGCGTGTTCACTTTTCCAATTACCATAATATAAAACGCCAAAGAAGTCAGTCCAGAATACATTAGCACGACAACCCTTCAGCAAACATACATTTATCACAAAGTAATGTTGACAACCATTCATGTGGAACTGGAAATGAATGTTACAACCAGACATGCGATTCAGAGTGCTGCACAAAAATTGACAATAGACAAGGTGATTATTGCTTTCATGATATATGTATTTTTTTTTACTTTTTTTTATACAAATACATATCACTCTTATTGACTTATGCTTTTTAACTGAATACAGATATTCATGCACCTTATGTAACTGGGGAAAGTGGACAAGTATATGGTGATACATCTACTCATCTAGCACCAGCAACTGTAAATAAAGTAACAGTTAACACAAAGAATATTCAAGAAAAAGGTTACTTACGAACCGAAGATGACCACCAACTTTATCAATCAGCTGTATCTTTAGACGACAGCAGTGCGGAAGACAAAAAACTTAATCAGTTTCAACAACGCAAAAAACAAGACACGAGCTCGCAATCAACTGCACGTTTACATGACAGCTGCTATAAAGGTAAAAAAAAAAAAAAAAAGAATAAGCTACAAAAACAAACATCCATTTCTACTATATTTACATATTTTATACTTATAGTTTATATTACCTGTTTTAAATGGCATAGGTGAAAATGAGTGTCCAGATAAAGATTTGGTTTATAATGCACCTTATGTAACTGGGGAAGGTGGACAAGTATATGGTGATACATCTACTCATCTAGCACCAGCAACTGCAAATAAAAGACAACACACAAGTTTCCAATCAGCTATATGTTTACACGACAGCAGTGCAGATAACAAAAAACTTTATCAGTTTCAAAAACGCACAAGACAACACACGAGCTCGCAATCAACTGTACGTTTACATGACACCAGCTATAAAGGTAAGAAAAAATAATAAGCTACAAAAGCAAAATTCCATTTCTACTATATTTATATATTTTATACTTATAGTTTATATTACCTGTTTTAAATGCCACAGGTGAAAATGAGTGTGCAGATAAAGATTTGACTTATAGTCAATCCACCAACCATTTACATGAAAAAGGCCCAAAAAAACAAAGAAAAATGACGAATAGCATCGAATGTGAAAAAAATCCAAGAAACAAAGATCCATGTGAATATCAACAAATGGAAAGCCAAAATATTCAAGACACAAATAATAATTTCACTGATACTCAATGCAGCAACTGTCCAAATGAAAAAGCCTCAAGAAAGAGAAGAAAAAGGAGAAATACCAAAGATACAAATGATGCCATGTCCAATAGCTCAACACCATCATGTACTAAAGGTATTAAAAAAATCTCTACATAAGAATAATAATAGCCTTTATCGTATTTATATACTTATGATTATATAATCATGGTGTATAATATTATTTATCCACTGCAATTCCAGGTGCATCAGAATTTTATATAGACTTGGGTGATTGCCAATATGCATGCAAGTATTGCAATGCAGCTTTCTGGTATGGAGAGAGGTTGAAAGCAACTTCATTTCGACAACAGTTAAGATATACGAAATGTTGTGGAGGAGGACAATTTCAACTTGAAAAAGAAATTGATCCACCAGAATATTTAAAAAAATTGTTCAAAGATAAACATTTTCTAGCCAACATTCGCGCATATAATCAGATGTTTAGTATGACATCGTTTGGGGCACAAATTGATGAATCAATCAACGATGGAAAGGGTCCATACGTGTTCAAAATATCTGGGCAAATACACCATTGGATAGGTACGCTGTGTCCTCCCAATAATGAAGATCCAAAATTTATGCAACTTTATATATATGATACTGAAAATGAAGTTAGTAACAGAATGAAGCCTTTTGGAGGAGCAGAACGAAGTGGACTATCTCCTGAGATAGTCCAACGACTTATTCAAATATTAAATGAGCACAATGAGTTGGTTCGAGTCTTTAGAACAGCTAGAGATAAATTTGTAGAAAAGAGTGTACCTGAATTCAAGATTCAACTGTATAATGTATTAGGAAGCCGTCAATATCAACTTCCGTCTTCTGGTGGAGCAATAGTATTTCAACCTGATGCAAATAGTCAAACAGATTATGACATAATCATAGAATATAAAAACAGCTACCCTAAAAGAATCAATAAACTTCATAGTTCGTATATGAGTCTGCAATTCCCTCTTCTTTTTGTGTATGGGCAGCCCGGTTACAATACAAAGATGCCATTTAATGGTGTGAATGGAAGTACGAAGAAGAAAATGATTTCTATGAATATGTACTATAAGTACCAATTGCATGAGCGCTTTGATGAATATGGTCTTCTTTTTAGAGCAGGAAGATTATTTCAACAGTACGTTGTCAATGTCTACTGCACTCTTGAACAATCACGTCTTGATTTCATTAGATCAAAGCAGAATAACCTGAGAACTGATTGTCTTTCCGGCATCTGCGATGCAATAACAAGGGGGGATCACTTTGGAGGTGATATAGGTCAAAAAATAATTCTTCCTTCAAGCTTCACAGGAGGACCGAGATATATGTACAGCCATTATCTTGATGCACTTGCTATATGTCGAGTTCTGGGGAATCCGCAATACTTCATCACTTTTACATGTAATGCCAACTGGCCAGAAATAAAACGTCATATGAAAAGGTATCCAGAGCTTAATCATGCAGATAGAGCTGATGTTGTAGATCGTGTTTTTGAACAAAAGGTCAAGATTTTTGACAACAAAGAACAACAACAGATATTTGGCGATGTATGCGGTATGCAACTGCTTACTTGCATTATGATACTAATACATTTTTATGTCATTAGGTGAAACATAATATATTGAATTATGTTTTTTTTTCCATATACAGTTCTCTACACAATAGAATTTCAAAAACGTGGACTTCCACATTGTCACACACTCTTATGGCTAGATAAGGAAGACAAAATCAAGAATCCCGAAGACGTTGACAAATTCATTTGTGTAACTACCGATGACGATCGATCCGTAGGGCTATAAAATTGTTGCTGATATGATGATGCATGGTCCATGTGGAAATGCAAAACCAACAGCTGCATGTATGCAAGAAGGAGTGTGCACAAAGAATTACCCAAAAAGATATAATGAAAAGACTTACTTCGATGACAACGGGCACATACACTATCGAAGGAGAAGAACAGCGTCTTATGTGGTAAGAGGTGAAGTGAAGTTAGACAACAATTATGTGGTTCCATATAACCGTTCACTTTGTCTCATGTTCCAAGCACATATTAATGTTGAATATTGTGGCTGGAGCATGTTGATAAAATATCTTTTTAAATATATTTCAAAAGGAACCGATAGAATTGCTGCAAAGATTACAAGACCGCTCAATGATCCAGGTACATCTGCAGTTGGAGCGCAAATACATATAGACGAAATCAAGAATTTTATTGACGGCCGGTTCATATGCCCGCACGAAGCATGTTGGAGAATACTTGATTTTCCTATACATCACAGAGAGCCAGCTGTACAAATACTTGCCGTTCACCTCAAAGATATGCAGAAAATGACATTTCATGAAAAAGAACCATTGGAGTCTATTATAAAAGATGATGGGAGAAAACGTTACAACGCCATGTAAATGGTTTACATATAACTCATTATTTGAAGATGGTCGTCATCTAACATATTTAGACTTTCCGTCTGAATATGTGTGGTATGAAGACAATAAAGCATGGAAACGGCGAGTTATCAAAACAAAATATGCAATTGGCAGATTAGTGTACGTGCACCCAGCTGCGGGTGAACTATTCTACTTTCGAATGTTGCTTGCTTATCAAAAAGGTTGTCAATCATTCGTTAACGTGCGGACCGTTAACAAACAAACATTTCCAACATACCGGGCCGCATGCCAAGCTATGGGTTTGCTTGATGATGATAAGGAATGGGATATAGCACTACAAGAAGCAGCATTCTCAGCATCATCAGCACAGTTACGTACCCTTTTTTCACATATTCTCATGTATTGTGAAGTTGCAAACCCGATACAGCTTTGGGAAAAACATTGGTATTCTATGGGAGACGATATTCCAGCTAAGGCTTCAAAAACAAGTGGCGTCAAAAACCTCCATGTAAACGACCCAGAGTTAAAAGACTACATCCTTTACGAAATAGAAATGATATTGAACAACTGTTCTAGGTCAATCAAAGAATTTGGATTCTCATTGCCTCCAAAGCATATGCTAGATGATTTACAAAACAAAGCACGATGGAAGAAAAGAATTATAACCGGAACAATTGAAAGAAGAAGTTGGTATCTCGGTTGTGAAACTCAATATTGAACAATGGCGATTTATGATCTTATAATTAATGCATGCGGTGAAAAGAAACAAGAATTGCTTTTTGTCTATGGTCATGGGGGTACCGGTAAGACTTTTCTATGGAAAACAATTGTTAATAAGCTTCGATCAGAAGGAAAAGTTGTATTGACAGTTGCTTCTTCAGGGATCGCCTCTTTGCTCTTGCCATCCGGACGCACCGCACACTCAAGATTTAAAATACCGCTAGAGCTAACTGATGAGTCAATGTGCAATATTAAAAAAAATACAATCATGTCAAAGCTTCTTAAAGAAACTGAATTGATTGTATGGGATGAGGCACCAATGAATGACCGACGCTGTTTTGAAACACTCGATAGGACACTACGAGATGTTCTTAGCAACCCAGATAAAGTGTTTGGTGGCAAACCAGTTATTTTAGGAGGTGATTTCAGGCAGACACTACCTGTAAAAAAAAAAGGATCAAAATCTCAAATTATAGATTCATCAATTGCGAAATCATATCTGTGGCAGCATTTTAAAGTTTTTAGTCTTAAACAAAATATGAGAGTTCTGCAAACAAACATTGATGAAAGTGCAAGAAAAGAAATAGATCGATTCTCAGCATGGTTACTTGATATAGGGGACGGTAATATCGGCGATGTTGACAATGAGGATTCACAAGATGCTAAATGGGTCACAATTCCACCAGAATACCAGATAAACAACGACGAAAATGGTCTTCAGTCACTCATTGACTTTATTTACGACAAAGAAACCTTACAAAATCCAACTGCAGAAGTCCTACAGAAGAAGGCTATTGTTTGTCCTAAAAATGCGACTGCAGATACCATAAATGAAAAAATACTTACGCAGATACAAGGAGATGCCACGGTTTACATGAGCTCGCACGAAGCAATTCCGCTTGGAAAAGATGGTGCTGCAACTGAGATGCTATATCCACCAGAATACTTAAACACTTTCAGATTTCCAGGTCTACCACCAAACACCCTCCATTTAAAACCTGGTGGTCCTATTATGCTGCTTCGAAATGTAAATATAGGAGGTGGCCTCTGCAATGGTACAAGAATGATTGTGAAAAACCTCATGTCAAAACTCATCGAAGCAGAAATTATTACAGGAACAAGAATAGGTGAAAAAGTCTATATTCCAAGAATTCCATTGACCCACAGAGATCCAAATTACCCTTTCATTTTCAAACGAAAACAATTTCCAGTTAAAGTTTGCTACGCTATGACAATCAACAAGAGTCAAGGGCAGTCTTTAAGCAAAATCGGAGTATACCTTCCTGAACCAGTATTCAGTCATGGGCAGCTATATGTTGCATTATCAAGAGCAACATCACCTTATGGGTTAAAAGTCCTTTTGCCTAATGAAAAAGAAAAATCGCGCCATGTTACAAAAAACATAGTCTATAAGGAATTCTTAAATAACATTTTACAAATAAAGGTGTATGTTTTACCTTTATATATATATATATATATATATATATATATATATATATATATATATATACACACACTTTGAACTTATTTGTTTCATTAGTACATACCATTTTAACTGTTGCATATCGCTCTCCTATTAACTAATATATGTTTTAATTTCTCAAGACTACATAGGTTGCTACATGAGATCAGGAGAAAAAGAAAAGAGTGGGAATCCAAATAAAAATCAGTTGGTTAATCCAAAGCAAGTCAAAAACAGAAGCATTAGCTGAAGCTACTAGGAAAACAGCTAAGAGGCCTCTCTTCACAGAAGAAGCATCAGAAAGCAAAAAAAAGAAGACTTAAAATGCAACATGCATTTCAAACCGATGGTTTTCACAGAAACTGGATGTTCGCAAGCTGCAATTTGAAAATGCATGTCTATGTAAATACAAATAAAATCTACTACGCCTTAGACACAACAACTTTTGTAAAAAACTATAAGAGCATCCACTATAAGAGGTTCATGAATAGGTTTAAAAAACTTGAAAAGGTTTATATCTTGTTTCAACCATAGTGAGAAATCTAGGTGGCATGAAAAGGTCCTAGTTCTTGGACCTCTTTATAAAATCAACACAATTAATGCATGTGTAATGTAGAGCATTCATAAAGTTGTAACATATTTTTATCATAGTGAGAAAAGGTTTATAAACTCAAAAGCTCTATAATTTATTGATATGTGATGACATGGAACACTTATAAAGCTTTATAATTTTCAACCATAGTGGATGCCCTAAGTAGTACTACTACTTATGGTCACTTTCTATAAGTATGCATCAAATGTGTAGACCTATATTTTGTTAAAAATACACTTTCGTGCCCAGTCGCAGTTCTACACAATACTGGGTTCAAAAAATAAATTGCATATTCTATCTTTACACTATACATTCACCATGTATTCCCAATACTAATATTAAGAAATTCTAAATCAACTTAGTGCAAAACATAATTTCAGTATTCTATTTTTACACTATACATTAACATATGTATGTCCAATACTAATATTAACAAATCCTAAACCAATTTAAACAACATAATGTCCAATAAAGTTTTATACCATACAATGAACACCCACAATCTTAAACGCATATAACAGTTAAAAAATTAATAGAACTATAACTACCTTTTGAAACATATGTTCTAAAAAATGTTTTTTTGCTAAAAAAAATTAAAAAAGACAATGAAAGACTTTTTTTTATATAAAGGGGTCATTTACTTTTTAAAACAATAATAATGATAAACAACACATAACACATTTATGTGGTGCCTATACCAAGCAAGTCCACGTTCTATATCATGTAACAGATGACCCATGTTTGAATTTATAAAAGGACAGCTAAGATATCAATATGATGAACTGTTTTTTTTATTAAAGACAAATTTTTTCAATGATTCCGCTGTTCCAGCGCATAGGAAAGTTCTCTCGCTAGCATCATCAAGAAAACTGAATAATTATTTGGAGGAAACTGGCAGCATGGGAGGTCTACCTTCAATAATATTCTGCAATTTCAAACTGGATAATGTCAAAGTTTGCAGCTTGCTTATACATTTTTGACTTTTAAAAGGCACAATTTACCAAAAAATTAGTAACAAAACTGCATCGTCATAACATATACAACATACCAGTCACTTGCAGGTGATTCACTAGGTCTTTGACTTGTAGGTGGTTCATTTGGTCTTTAACTTGCAGGTGGTTCAGTTTGTGCATCACCACTGTCACTAGGTTGTTGAGTCCCACTTCCACCCCTTATACCCAATGAACCAACAAATCTACTAGATGCAGTAAATGAGAGTAATGAGAACATAAATGCTGAAAATGGAGGGATAACATTATGCATTTGAATAATTGTCTATTATATATGGTGTCCCACCTTAATGATTGGTAAAACCTAGTAAGAGAAACTAAACAATTTATCTTGCAACATCTATTGAGTCATCCACTCCAAAGCGGCCGAGTAAGTCGCCTTTTCCTAGCTTCCTCTCGACTTCTTGTCTATCTCTTTCCTCATCAAGTTTTTTTAGCATTCTCTCCTCTTCCAAAAACTACTGGAATGCTTCTTCATCCAGCCTTTTCTGCTCTTCTTCTTGATCCAACCTTCTATGTTCTTCTTCTTGATTAAAAAGAGCTTCAAGATACTCTTGCTCCATACTCTGCCTTATCTCGTCTTCATCCATCCACCGCAAAAGTAATAGATTCATACACCATCTTCAATGTAAACACACAAGAACCTCTGTCATACATCTAACCAATTCAAATGATAAATATATGCATACATGTTGCCTTCTGCCATCACAATGCCTTTTTCTTCCTCGTACCTTACTTTCCTTTGGTGGTTTTGATACTTGTTCCTTATGACATCTAGTATTATTATGTCCAATACTATAACAAGTAGAACATTTAATCATCTACCAACTCTACATTTACCCATCTTCATGCAATTTTAGTGATTTAAGAATTTAGGGTTTTCAAATCGCATTTGGGGTAAATATGTTTAAATACCCAACATACACTGGTTGGAATAGATGAGTTTCCTAAATTTTAAGCTCTAGAGACCAATTGTTATGGGACCAAATGCTTATCGAGTTTCAAATACACTATTTCTGCAAGGACTAAACATCTAAAAACACTAATTATAATCATCAAACAATCAAAAAGCAAAAAACAATAAAACAAAGGCACAAGAATATAAACAGATGTTCATTCATTCATAACTAAAATAGTATTGTACATGATCATAGATGATTTACCAAAATACATTATCAAAAGCCCAAAAAGACAACAAGCATTAAACACTTCATGTGCTTCCCTTACTTATTAACAACAAAATCACTTAGTCCTAAGATCATCAAGGAAATTATTCATGTCCAACACCTAAGGACGGGTTTCAGAAATCAACTTCTTAATATCTAACACCTTGATTACATTTTTTCCTTTGAACCTTGTGAAGATCATGTAGAACCTTGTACATCATAACCGAAGGATGATATCCTTCAATTTCAATTATAAACTCTTTTGTTTCTTATATAACATGAACCAAATCAACAAATGTCTTTTGGAGACCATTGGTAAGATGTATATCCTTGTCATTCTCCCGTTGGTAGTAAATAACAATGGAATCAAACATCAAGTAAGAATTTGCAGTGGCATCAAGTTCCTGTAGACGTGAGAAATTGGCCATTTTTTTGTTGTGTTTTTAGGGTTGGAAACTAAGTTAAGTTTATTTATGTGGGTATGCACCCTTAAATAGTAAAGAAAAATAAGTCCTTACAAATTCAAGGACTAAATGTTAACCAATAAAATCCTATATAGTCAAGTTCAGGAATATAAAAATGCGGGAAATTAAAGTACAAAAATGGCTAACTAAGCAAATTCAGGGACCAACTGAAATAATAAAATCATTACTCTGCACGTTGACGTTGTCTTCCACGATACGCAATAAATATTTTCCCGCTACCCAATAAACCCACCTAATAATATCACAAAATATTAATACTCCCTTAATAACCCGATTAACACAAACCCAACCAAGTTAAACCTAAAATACAAAACAAGACTAAAGGTGGACATAAAGACTCAAGCTCAATCGTATACACACACAGAGTCAAACTACACTCCAACATTAATGGGTTATTTGCATATGACCCACTCAGGTATGAAGGAGGATCACTTATTAATGTATGTGCTTTTACAAGTGATAAGGAAATCTTTAGTGAAATCATTGATAATGTATTATCAGAGATTAAGGAACAAAAATGGACGTTATTTTTCTGTGATCTTAAACAATCCCTAAAAAATGATTTGCAGTTGATTAATATGGATGATGATGTTCATAGGTTGTATGAGTTGGCTAAAACACATGAGTCAGTTGATCTCTTTGTTACTCATAAGCCCCAAAAGTTAGCACAATTTTACTTAAAAAACTTAGTTTTAGAGGTTTTGGGTTGGGTAGAGCAAGATGCTAATTTTCCAATGTCAAGTCCAACACCTTTTAGGACTCGACGTAAATGAAAAGGATTGCTAGGAAGAAAATGCAGGCGAGTGTTAGCAAAATACAAACAGGGAAAGGCGGTGTTGTTATCAAAGAGGGTAAAGATGTTTTTCAAGCTAAAATAGACAAAATTAAGAGAAAAGGAAAGCTGGTTGAGGATGAGGATGTTTTTTATAAGAAAAAAGGCAAGGTCGTTGTAACAACTTATAAGCAATGTTTTGATGTGATAGGGAAGGATGTGATGGTTGAATGTGCAGGTTCTGGTGATGTTGAAAACAGGTCTGGTGGTGCTGCTTGTCTTGTGCCTAGTGTTGATAGGAAACCTTTTAGAAGTAGTGAAAAGATTACCAACTGCGTACTTGCCCTTGATGCAACAAGGCCATGTAAGGTGAGGTTTCAAAGTTTAATTGCATGACATCCTTTTTTTCATTTAAAACTGCAAGTATACCTCACCTAACTTGAATATGTGGTGTTTGGATACTTGTTTTTGCAGCCTCAGTAGCAGTATCAGTGGAAGGTTGTTTAGCACTATGATAGATCAATGGAAGGTAGTTCATCTTTTGTGTTTTTGGAATTATCAGTACAAGAATGTATCTGACGATGAATCAGTAGTGTTGGACATATATTAAGTGTTTGGGTCTTTGGCCTGTTTGTAATTTGAAGGTTATGGAACATTTTAATTGTACATTATGGCACAGGCGTATGGGTGTTTTGCCGAAATGGAAGCAAGAGGTTTAGTCGCTAATAAATATACTTACACAATTTTGATAAACGGGAATTGTAATTTGGGTAATTGGAATGAGGCTTTGCGGTTATATATAGAGATGGTGGATAGAGGCATTGAGCCTGATGCGTGGACACATACTACACTTTTAAAGCGAGTAGGGTTTGAAACCAAGGCACATGCGGTTCGGTATCTTGAACATGTGGTTCTTGGTAATGAGGAGATTGATGAAGCAAAAAGTGTTCGGTATTCATAGTGATTATTGAAGATGCAAAGTTTCTTCAAGTTATGTGGCTCATCAGCTGTGCAATGACTATGGTGGACACATTGGCGGATCACCTGGACGGCTTTTTAGGTTTGTTTTTTTTAATAATCTATGAAGTTGTGGAAGCAACATAAATCGCTCGTTAGTTTTTCCAATTTTACTTGGATTGTTGTATTATTAGAAACTTGGAACAATAAAAAAACATCATTTACAGTATAGCATTATTTGAAGCAATCTAAATCTATGTATAGCGAGGGGGATCATTTATTTTGTATGCTCGCGAGATCTATAGTCTTGCATAGGCTATTAAGCATAGGATGGGCGTGGCATTTTTTCACCCAGTTACAAAGTCAAATTGGGTTACTAAATTAAACATAGCTAAAAGGGAAACGGGTCAAATGGTTTGTGCTGGTTAAAAATCCAACTAATTTATAGAAATGGACACAAAAGAATCAGTAGGTCAAGACTAAACCCGAGTTGACCCATTTTTAACCTTACAAAAATTTACCCATCTCAACCGGAATCCTTTACCCATCCTGCCCATCTTGCCACCTCTAGCATAGAAGGTCACTTGATTATTTACATCGTGCTTAAACATATTTGTATCACTTTTGGCCTTACATTTCATCATTCCTGTTTTTGCAGTGATATTTTTACACATACAAGACAGAGATTTGACACACAACAGCGCATAATGAAAAAGCGATATTTTTGCCATAGGACAGGATGCTTAACAGGTATGTAGATGAGATAAATGTCTGATAAGTTAAAAATGTATTCTTTCAATTTTTTACCAAATGAATCTTGATGTTTGATGATTATGTCAACCATAAAGCCATGCCTTGTTTTTGGGACAATCTACTTGTACAGATTATTCATAAGCAATTGAATTCCCATATCTTCTTCTTTTTTTTTTTTCAACTCAACGAGAGCACTTACAGTAAGCATGTATTGATAATGTGTCTGCTTCTTGACAGTATTTGTTTTAAACTATTACGTGACTTGTTAATAATTAGTCTTTAAAAAAAATAAGAAACAAGATATTAAACATGCACTCATGCACACAACATTGATCCGTGAAGGTGACGTAATCACACAGTCGGTGTGAGATGTTGAGTTCTTTTTATTTTTCCTTGTTTGTTGACTAGAATCCCATTTTCATCAAAAGGAAATCTGATAGAAAATGAATAAGACAAGATGATCATCACTCTGCTGGTGTAAGTGTTCTAATTATCATTTATAGAGAACCTTAAAGTTATCGTTTGGCTTATAGCTCAAATAAAGACGTACTTGACAACTATGTTCATTTACCTTTTTTGAAACCTCTTGACTAAACTTTGTTGTTGTTCGTGTGCATAGAATATTGTCACAAGTGTAATTATGCACGTCATTTTTTTGTCGTGGAATGCTATTTGGAAAACTAACATAGTATCGTACATGTTATTGGCGCAGGCTGAGGGCTGACATCCAAGATGCTTTATTTGACACCCTGTGTACAGTCTTAAAGCACGATTTGAATCTCTGCTGCAAGTATCTTGCAATGCCCTACTGCTGATAGTGTGGAAACTATCAACCATCATTCTATAAAAGATGTGTTGAAACAAACTCTTAATATGCAGTTTTGAGAATAGGGGCCATATTTGCACCGAAAGCTGCTGCAAAGCTGAATGCAGCCTGATCTGAGGACAAAAGATATATGCTTCACTTTATATTGAAATGTCAAACATAGTCCTGCCATTTTGTTAGAGCATGCCGTTTTTGCTGGGAACATTGTTTTCTCATTCATGTCCCTATGTCATTATTTGGCAAATGCATACTTACTTTTCGGGTAGTGGTAAACCCTTACAGTAATCTGTTTGTTACGGATTTCCAGTTTTGTAATATACACGCGAGTAGTATACTCCACTGACATTAAATAACGAACAATTCAGAGTATTTTTTTTTAACTCTGTAGCTGTTATACACACACATTACTGGTCTGGTGTGTTTGTAAGAAAGTGGTTGAGGGAAATTTCAGGTAGTGTCAATGTTTATTATCTTCAATTACTGGCAATGTAGTAACACCAAAGTTGTCGAAAAGTGTTGTGACATCAGCGTAACATTGAAACTATTTTTATCTGCAGTGTGAAAAGTAGGACCCATCAATATCACACATACACAGCCATGATACAGCATTATCCGAAAAACTTTGGCCATTAACTTTGAGAACACGAGCTGGGGTGGTAACTTGATGCAACGCTGAAAATACGTTGCTGCACCCTTGCTTTGTTCCATATTGTACGTGCAAGATGTCTATTTAGCATGAGTGACTAATGATGAAATTGTTTTATCTACGATTTTATGTTGAAATTACAAAACAATACTATGTATAACACAAACGGATAGTGATAACCGTTGACCTCTCTGGCTCTATCGCATTGATTCAAACATGACGTTGACTAGTAGAAATCTTCTTAGAGCAGTAACAGTTTCTAAACACAATACCAAACACCCTTTAAACCAATACTTTTAGGCCCAGTTGGCTTGCAGTACAAATATATGTACACTACCACATCGACCAGATTCTAGAGTTATTTCCTGAATAAAATTTACAGAATTCAGCGCTTTAAAATACAACATATTAGAGACCAATTCTACGGATTGTGACCTTTCATCTGTAACATATCAAACATTATTTGCTCTACAAAGTGAGGAGAAACACAATTTATCAAGAAATTTGTAAGATCTTGAAAACCATAAATTTGAAACTAAAACAGCATCAAAATGTCTTCATTAAACCTCCAAATCCAAAAGTAAACTAAACCAACCCCGATCAATATATAAACCCAAACAGCCTCAATCACACTCTCATCAGCCAACCTAACCTCCAATATAGTAGGAATTCCCCAAGATGCCCTCTTTCACATGACCATACAGAACATAAGCCCGGTCCTCATCTCCTACAGTCACCGAGGTCGGGAAACTATACGAGTCAAGGGCAGTTTCGTCATAAACCACACCGTCACTCCAACTGTTATCACTTTCTATATAATAAGCTTATCTTGCGACACCACCAAAAGAACCCCATCACTTCTAAGCGCAACACCATCAGGAAAAGTCAGTTCCTTGTTTAATGAAATCTTTCTTACGGTCCCGTACGTCTTCATGATCAACTTTATATAAGTTACCCGTGTTTTGCTGCAATGGATTATAAGTGAGCTGTTAATTGACATGAGACAACTTTAACTTGAAAATGCAATGCAAAAGACCCCTTCAAATATAGAATCTAATCATATATGTAAAAAAGTCAAAATGGAGAAAGATGGACATACCTTTACCATATGTCGACATATGGGATATAGGAGGAGATAAGGGGCCAATAGGAACCTCTTCTAATTGTCTTTTCTTTCAATTCATCTGTGCATTCTCCGATAAACAAACTCAAAAGTGAAGGCAACAACTCTTCTGGTAGATCTTGAATCTTTGGGCAACCACCAATTCCAAGATGTTGGAGGGAGGTGAGGTGTTGGAGTCCCATTGAAACTGATTCCAATTTCTTAAAACCCACTAACTCAAGTGTAGTAAGAGATGAAGGAAGCATGTGAGACAATTGAATTCCACTAGTCACATCTTCTTCCTCTTCTTCTGCCGATCCACCTGATAGGGTTAGGTCAACAAGAGAAGGTGGGAAGTTTTGTGGGCCAAACTTTGATAAGGGCTTCTTCAAACCCCCTATTTGTAGGTAACCCAACTTAGGAGGCCAAACCCCAAAGGAATCAACATCCATACTTTTACAATCTGTTATTGTCAGACTTTTTAACAACGTGAGATTCGGCAAGTCGGCAGCAGGAAATGACTCTATACTCGAACAACTACTTATTTCCAATTTGTTGACGTGTATGAAACAAGTCAATTTATTGATTGATTTCAGATTTTTCCAACTGTTTATATATACAACCTCAAGCATCAGTGGCATGCTTGTGTTGAGAAGCACCTCCTTTTCCAGTAGCTGTTCACAATTGTCAATTCGGAGTGACTTGAGCTTGTGCCCTCCTCCTGTTATTGGGAAGGAGACAGATGCAATCATAGGACAATCACGAATACTCAATTCTTGAATGCTGTTTGGCAAATTGCAACGATCTAGATTTTGACAACTCTTTAATTCCAAAATCCTGAGAGATGTTAGTTGGTTGCATCCATTCTCCTCTTTCTCTCCTAAACTCACCAATTCTGAACAATACCATACTTTCAACTTCCTTAAATTCACAAGAACCTTACTTGCCTCTGCTTCTGATTCCCACAAGTATCTTATTTCATTACAGTCCCTGATACTTAAATCTTCAACTGCCCCAAGATAGTCCATAACACCTCTCCACACCTCATCACTAAGTCCTGTAATACTACAAATACTCAAATTGGTAACTGCTGAAGCTACATGAGTCATACTTCTCAATACACCACCACCACAGCCATTGAGATCTAAAACCCTAAGCAAAGGTAGTGCTTCAAATGAGACTTCAACCAAATTAGGACAATTTCCTATATACAGCTCTTCAAGTTTAGGAAATGCAAACTAAGACTTCAACCAAATTGGTACAGGTAGTGCTTCAAATGAAACTAAGACTGATGAGCTAAAAGGTGAAGGATAATTCTGCTGTTAGAAAAGTTGAAGAAAAATGGGCTATTGTTTTCAATAAAGTGTCTGTATAATGAGGAGTTAAAAGGTACTGAATATAGAAAAGTATAGTATAGAGATAGAATGCTATGAGTATAGTATAGCTTGTTTATATGATGTTTGAGGCTGTAGGAAGTTCACAGGGCATGTCTGTGGAATCTCCTATGGTCATGTAAATCTTTTGTGAGTTATAAAATTGTTCACCTTGAGGAAAAAAAAAAAAGTTTAGGAAATGCAATACCTGTACCAAGGAACCCTGAGCCCACAACTTTTACCTCGTTCAGACTACGAATATCCAACTTCTTAAGTGATGGTAGTTGCCCAAGTATTGGTAGAGACGTACAATTTCTACCACCCTGAATTGAAACACTAGTCAACTGATGAAATGAAGTATCCCCAATCCACTTTGGAAATACTTTACCTCCATATGACACAATATTAAGATCTTTCAAATTATCATTATGAGGCTTGAGGGCATTCAGGACCTCATTCTCAAGTGTTTCATTTCGAGCATCATTAAAATCGTTACTCCATTCCACTTGTAACTTACTAACCCTTTTTTGTGATAAGTCCACCTTCCGTATATCCCATGCCCTTTTCACTTTGTCCAGCCCATGAATGGAAATATTCCCTTGGAGATTCTTTAAATTCTTAAGCCAAGATATAAAGAAGGCGTTGTTTTCAACAACAATGTTATCGGAAAGAATTTGTAGGCTTTTCATCTCACTAATCCCTGACGGCATCATATTCCAAAGCAATGTATCCCGGATATCAAAATGCCGCAAGTTTTTAAGCTTTAAGAAGTTGTCGGGCAACGTGGTCAAACTATCACAGCCGGAAACGATCAGTGTCTGTAAATTATAAAGATTGCATACATTTTCTGGCAAATGCGTGATGCTAGTTCGAGATAAGTTAAGATACCGCAAGTGCTTCATATTGCCGACACACTCTGGTACCTCAACTATATCTAATCTACTCAAACTTAGAACCCTTAACAATGGTAACTGGGGAAGTACATCAACCAGAATCTTACTTGATAAGTTGAATATCTGCCAGCTATTTCCCACCACATTGGGCATAGCTAAAAACGTTCTCAAACTATTAGCTCTTTCGAATGCCTTGAACTTGTTGTAAGTCATATATTCCTCACAAACAAATGACATATGACGGTACTTATCAAAAGCTTCCTTCCGAACATTCTTCTCCACATCTATGTCTAACCTTGAATAAAATTCTCCAGCAACAAATGTGGCTAAATCATTCATAAGGTCGTGCATCACAAACAATGATTCGTCATCAGGGACATGTTGAAAAAATGACCTTGACAACAACTCTTGAAAATATTCCTCACCCAAGCGTTTCATTGATTTTTCTGTTCTTGAATTGTGCAAAAACCCTTCCGCCATCCACCACAATATCAAGTCATCTTTCTCAAACACGTAGTCCTTGGGGATCAAGCAACAGTATGCAAACAATTGCTTCAGATGTGCAGAAAGATCGTGGTAGCTTAGTCTAAGCGCCGGAACAATACCGCCTCCGTCTTTTAACATCCATATCTCATTATTTAACAGCTGTTTCCAATCTTCTTCATCTGTTTTTGTTCTGAGTAAACTTCCAAGTGCTTTTAAAGCCAAAGGCAAGCCATCGCATTTTTTCACAATGCCTTCACCATACAGTCTTAGCACTGGATATGACTCAAAGTCATTTATCCCCGCATGTCGAGCAAATAAAGAAAAAGCATTGTCATGCGACAACTTTTGCAGATCGTATGGATGTTTGTGGCCCAGCTTTCTGAGTAATTCTGTATTTCGAGTTGTGATAATTATTTTGCTTCCATGAGCCACTTCAAAGAACGGGGCCACTAATGTTTCCCAGTCTTCCAGCTTTTCGCTCCACATATCATCCAAAACAAGGAGAAATCGTTTCCCTGTAAGCTGATTTTTAAGAGCTGCTTGAAGCAAATTCAGATCTGCAAAGTTCTTATTTCCGTCCCCACCTATAGATTGAAAGATGACTTTACTTATATTGAAGCTGTCAAAGTCATCCGACACACAAACCCATGCCTTGAGCTCAAAGCGATCCTTCACTTGCTGATCGTCATACAAAAGTCTAGCTAAAGTCGTTTTTCCTATGCCACCCATACCAACAATGGGCACGATGCTAAAGTTTTGACTACATGGTTCATCACCCAGCAGCTTCTGGAGTAATTCCTTCTTATCACCTTCACGTCCAACAATACTAGGAGCATCTACCAAACAGGTCTGGTAACTTCTATTCATATTTTTTGACCCGCCATCTTTCACATTTAAACCAAGATTATTTTTTTCATCTATGAGTTCTTGTAACCTGGTGGTAATACTATTTAATTTGCGACCCATCCTAGTACTTAGTGAGAAACTTGTGCAGCAAGTTGGAATGAGCTTTCTTACCTTGCTACTGATTCCTTGATGAGACTCTTGATGCATAGCGTCTGTGGCCAAAGCATCAAGAATATCATCTATGTCATAAGCCAAATGTTGGAGACCATTCAGCCACTGTTTAACAGCTTCATCTGTTACTTCTTTCTGAGAAGCATCATTAAGCAAGGCTCGGATCTGGGGTAACTTCATCTCCCATTTCTTCAGCTCGGAATGAATTTCTTTGGAGCGGGCAATCTTGTTCATGGCTGCAGATGTTAGCTTCTCAAAAATGACTTGGAGCAAGGCAGAAAGAACGAGTTCAGCCATTGTTGGTTTATGGTGAAAGCACAAAAGGAAGTATGAATGTGGATGAATTATGGTGCATAGAATGGAAGGGTCTGAGATACTAGTAATATACTTGCATTATTGTCTTTGTTATAGTCAATGCTTCTATTATTGTTTTGCTATTTGCACATTTCAATATAGGCTGCTAATAGGATGTGAATGAAGACAGCAAATATTAGGGGTACAATAATTTATTGTACAATTAGTTTAAGACAAGTTAAGAGTTGAAAATTTAACAATTACCTTGATATGTATTAATGTTAAATTTTGGGTAAATTGCAAATTTGGTCCCCAAAGTATCACGAAATGCAAGGATTACACTAAGACAATTTTTGTTGCAGATAAACACCAATGTTTACGTTTTTGCAAAACAGCCACTGAGAGGCACTGTTCACTAACTCTCGTTAGTTTTCTCGTTAAGTGACACGTGAAATGACTAATATACCCTCTTCTTTTTCCCCACTTTTAGCGACATAATTTGCAATTTACAACACAGCCGCCACCGCCACTATCCTCTACCACCACACAACCAACACCTCCACCCTCTACCACCACACAACCACCAGCACCACCCTCTACCACCACACAACCACCACCATCAAATATACTGAAAACTAGTATTCATCTATATAAATAAGAAAAAAAATATAGGAGTAAGTGTTAATACCTTGAGAATAGTATCCACTTTGTTCTTCATAGTAGTCTGTTTTCTCCCCACCATAATCTACGCCCGCAATGCTTGCATACTGAAATTCCATTTTGTTTTCGGTCAAAGTACCGGTTTTATCAGAAAACACGTACTTCACTTGACCCAAATCCTCGTTCACATTCAATGCTCAACACTGGAATCTTGACTCAGTTGATTCATGGTACATGTTATCATGCATCTCTAATCATAAAGAAAGCCTGACCAACACGAACAAGCTCCGTAGATATATACAAAGCAATCGGTATCATAATTTGATACACAATAACCGCCATAAGAAACGTGAAGAAAATCTCCAGTCCCCACCGTAATACTTATAAATAATCTTTTCTTCTATAAAATGGCATAATATCAAGCTCGTCTCTATAACGCCTCAACCAAATTAAATAGCAGCACAAATAGAAACAATTGAGCACAACCCAACAAGGAAAAATGATAAATAAAGAAATAATTTCCCTATTCTTCTATAAATTGACAAATAAATAATTGATCAATCTCCATAGAAGCCAAGAAACCATATATATATTCCTATTAGGCTTTTCACACTTAATCACACCACTTATATTTACATCGTCATTGGTTCTTGAAATTGTTTCTTGTTTAGCATACCGTGTCACCATTTAAATTTATAGTTTGAATGATCACAAGGGATAGTCTCATTAGCAGAAAACTTTATGACGTCGCCTACTTGTATATCATTTGCAAATGGTTGGATTTGAGATGGAGATGGTGGTGGTGGCGGTGGTTTCGTGGTGGTGATGGGAACTTGTGTCTTTGAAGATTAAAGGGAGGGTATTTGTGGATCTGCTTTTATATTCAGAATCATCTTTGGATCTGTATTTATGGATATGTCTTTGTAACTGATAAGATAACGAGCATGAAACCCGCCGCGCTGCGGCGGGGGCGTTTCCTGTTTTTTTTTGGAGCAGTGCATGTTGTAAGAAATTGATGGAGTACATCACGACTGTTTTCATTTACAGAAATTGCATGTCCGACATGTTAATGTACAGCCTTACAATTACATATTACATTTATCCAAGACGTTATGATAACAGTCAAGGTCGTCCTAATATTTCATGTACATAGTAGAGGTTCACATTACATATTTAGTAGCAGCGTCATATTGTAACTTAAATGAATGGAATGCATGTAGGTAGGAGATCAAATACATGCGTGGTTGGTGCAGCAGCCTCTGCAACACCCGTTTGTGAGTCCATCTGATGTGCCACAACTGGTCGTACTCGGAACACACCCCGGTCAGAAAGGTATGGAAATTGAGCCCACTTTCTTTATGGAGCAGCTGAACCGAGAGTCCACCACATTAAGTTCTGCACATTATGTGATCAACCTGTAAATTAGAACACAAGAGGTTAGTAAACAGAATTGACCCGTTTATATGATTCACACAAAATGGCTTGAGATGACACCTCATCAGGCCATAAGTATGCCTAGATAGCCGTACCAAAATATACACATTCATTTTTTCTGTCGCACATATGTTTTACGGGGACGTTTCTATTAGCTTATTTTCAGGCTCATGAACTAAGGTAGATGATGTGATTAGTAGATCATTAAAATTTCTCGAAGCCAACAACGTGAGTCGTAAGTATTAGAGGGTGTTTGGAACTGCACTTTTATATCCGAAAATAGTATTTGGTAAACCATTAAGAAACATATTCCTATAGATAAAACGCGTGTAAAAGTCGAACCTATGCAAAAGCATATTCTGTTTTAAACAATTCAAGCCCAAACACCCCCTTAATCTACGTTATGAAAATTCTCCGCAAGAGTCGATTGTCATGAATAATATCTGCAAAATCACTAAAATCCTAGTGTCATTTAACATCCCCAAACAACCCGTAACAGTTTATGTCGGCAATCCCAAACAGAACGTTGACATCTATTCAGCACTCCTGATCATACAGAGGCAAAAACATGAGTCACGTGATGTTATGGGGTGTTGGGTATAACGCCCTAGACAAATGTGTAGTATCAGATTACCTATTTTGATAAAGATAAGACACCTGATATCGTTCCAGACTGAAACATGCTATGAGGCTGAACAGGGAATTCCAAATTTTCTAAACAAATAGGCGGATGATGGTATATCGAACCTCCGGCATAGTTCTACTTTGGTTCATCTTCGGGCACATCCGCCAATTCCTGAAAACAATAAACATATAAATAATGAGTCTGAAGTATTAATCGGCTAATAAGCTACAGAATAAACATACAACCTAAGGCGCGTAATCTGTTCTGATTTTTTGCAACATTTTTATAAAGATAGTCCGCAAGCATACCTGAAGAACATGATCCTGTCGTCCATGTCAGCTCCATATTAGCTTATCAAGTATTAGGAACTATAGGATCTTAATATCCATTGAGCACCACCCGTGCTTCCTGTGTCGCCGTTGTCACTAGCTAAACCGACTTATCTAGTGCAGACTGCGCGGCCTCAGGCAGTTGATGATCACAATCAACTCTCCCTTGGAGATGGATCTGCAGGCATAATATAGCGGTTGTTGCAATCTCGGCGCACAAATAGGTGGTACCAAACTGACCCTCACCCAACTTTTGACACAATGTGTAGACATTAGCCTGCGGTTTATTTGGAACGATATTAACCCAATACCCCGCCTGTTTCAACTCACATCCCAATCTATACCCAACTTTTAGAGTCAAAATAACCCTTGCAACATTACTATACGTTTCTGTTTGCATCGAATAATTCCCTACCAATTTCAGCTAGGTTGTACTCGTATCTGCAAGTCTTCGACAAATAACATTAGATTGGATCAATAATGGAGTACAATACGAATCGTGTGCCATCATATTACACTAAATATCACAAAAAAATTTAATATATCGCATTGTTGATACATAATCTTAGCTAAAGACAAAGGATAAAGCAACTTACTTTCATGTAGCTGTCGTTGTTGGGCATGTTGATGAAGTGCGGAGGTAGTCAGCGTGCCATAAGAGTCAACCTATGGCACAGACACTAGACGAAAGTTGTGGGTATTACATTTAAATTCCCATATTAAATGGGAGAAAATGGTTGTAAATGACAGCATAATGGTACATTCAACTGAAACGACAGTGTTTACACCCTCTTGAGAATTGCATACGGGATGTTCTGGTCCAAATACATTACGTGTAACACCCGATGAATAAACCAATCAATCATGAACCATACCAGTTGCAAAATCGCACATGACTTCTCGTATTCCACCATCCAACATATCTGTATTTGTAAGCTGATATTGGTTTACCACAGTTTCCTATTGAAGAGGAGGAGGTTGAACAACATGCTGCAAATTCTCATGCAACAGATAGTAAACAACCAACAACTACTGATGACATATGGAGACAAACATGAGTCCTGCCACAGCGCTACATACCAGTCGATTTTCTGTATGGTCCAGCTGTGCTTCATAGCCATCACCACCTTTGGAAAGGGTACCTGCATAAGACGCGAAAAAAAAAGATGCAACTAAAGAGAGAAGAGAAACCATTATATCAACAAAAATGGATACATAAAGGTGAGAGTGTGACTGACCTTGTGCATGTACACCCAAACATTCATCATATGTGATTGTCCTCCTGGTAGCGCGCCTATAATGTTGGCTTGAAAATATGAAGAGCTAATACGTTCAAATATAAGGCTTGTGAGCTTATCAACCTGGCCTAATAGCGGGCTGAATACTCCCATGTTTCTAACAGGTTCAGACCCTGCACAAAAAAATCAATCAATATAGAAACATGTAATAATCAATAAACCATTATCCACCCATTAGCTAACCATAGTATAGCAAGCGACAATTTTCAGAACCGGCGGTATAATACACATGAAATATAATAATCAATTGAGCCGACATTAAATTTACATACCTTATCAAATGTAATTCCTAAAAAATTCCACCGGACAAAAAAACCCTCAAAACTGAAACCATGTGGTCGATGAGTAAAGCATAAATCTTTTGAAGTGTCTCTTACCATTCCAAGACCAGAATATACAACAGCTACACCTGAGCAAAAACAATAACGACAAAAAATTAGAGAAGTGCGCCTTCTCATTCCAAGATTTACAGTGGAAGCCATTTGACAGCCTCCTTTTCCAGTTTCATGGAATTGGTCCCATTCCTTCATCGCTGAAGGTTTTTGTCTCTGACCAAAACACCTGTAAAAGATTTAATATCAATGTGAGATTGAAGATTATTTAGTACGATAAAAGATGTACGGCTGCTAATTTCCTTTTAATTGATTATTTCAGACCAAAATCAAGTGGAGGATTAAAACAGAAAGGAAATTAGCAGCAATAGATCTTTTATCGTACTAAATAATCTTCAATCTCACATTGATATTAAATCTTTGAGAAGAGTTAGTGCCTTCGGATAAAGCAAAAGTTTAAGGAATTTGTCGATGTTCACTGCAGCAACAGAAACTGTCGTGATTCGCGATGCCTTCATGTCTTGCTAGTGCAGATAGTAACACACGATGACTACTGTATGTTCACGCCATGCAGATTCTGAACACGAAAAAATGTCATTTACATGTAAGTTTCAGTAGTTTCAGTATTACTAATAAGAATTAGAGATTGTCGACTTCATCGATATTTCTATCTACATTTTCTTTATGCATTATGCATTCCCTATTATTTGTAGGTAGCTAGATCTAGATTGATATGTAGACAACAACAAATAAATGTGATTCATAAGAAATAAGCAAATCACCTCGTGTGACTGAATGTCTGGGCCTGTTATTTTAATGTAAAGTGCCGACAGTTACCACTGGTTGGATATACGCACCTAAAATGATAACAATAACATAATTAGTATATGGTAATCTGAAATTTGAGTAGTTGTAATTCTAGATAAGTCATTGAGTTACCCGGAGTGAATGACTGTTGACGCCTATAAGTATGTAACGTGGTAGAAGCTATTCTAGTTTAAATGTCGGCGCCTAAAATGATAACAACAATCATAAAATTAGAAAATGATGATCTGCAATTTCAATAAAAGAATTACATATTCATCGTACATAGTTCAAGAGTTATTGAACCTGCAGCGTGCCTTACCTGTTCTTAGTGTCTTTGAACGACCATTATGTACACGCGAAATACCACCTACAGTTTGCAGCTGCGTGGTCTGACGTGAATCAGCGAATACATTTTACAACGGTCCACCACATACAGTTAAGGTTGTACACGTTCTTTCAACCAATCACCTCAATGGCACGATCGATGCTCACCTGCCCCATTTTTTCATCGACCTTAAATGAAAAGAAAGATACAAAATAAAAAAATAAGACGAAACACCTATTACCAAAAAGAATGCATAAAACGTTAGGCTAATCCTCTAATGAGACACAACTTTCATTCAATTATGTAAAGTCTTGTGATAAACAACTGATTCACATTGTTCCACATTAACATGCACATATGAAAAACAGATATCACATAATACACTAAAAGGACTACCTCCGATGTTCCAAGTAGGTTTCCCAACATTCTCCGATCCAATTCAAATAGGGTCTCTGATATGAGCTACTTGAGTCGCTATCAGGCGTGTCATTGTTGTAATGTGAGCAACCTACATAAAATAAATTAAGTTAGATGTACAGTCAAATGAACCTGTAGAATGTATAGGAAACAAACGCACCAAAATACCAGAAACACGCATAGTATAAACCATTCTAAACCCGAAAAGTCACATAAACCACAAACTAAAAAAATGAATATTGGCTCAAATCATGATAACATCACGATGGTCTTGCTATCTAACCTGGTATTCATCGACATCGACCCCTCGAAATAGGTTGCATGCATTTTGTACCTATCCAGTCGAATAAAATTGTAAGCTTGATTATACTTTGTATTTGGTATTTATGATAATTATATAGTGATAGAAAGAATTGAACTCATGAGATATAGCCCAATTCAACTTGCCTCATAACTGCAAAAATAAGCTTAAACAAACAACGGCACATAAACTAACATTTTTGCAACGACTCGATTTCGCAAGAAAAGCCAAAATCAAAAATATTATACCTCAGCCTAGTATTGCAACCCATACCCGTCTTCAGCCTCGTCACTTACCTGCAAAACAAAATCGAAAACCATGAGCGGCCACATACAAAAATCAAAACCATCTTTATCATCAAAGTAATTATTCATCATCACTAATAACGTGTATATTATTCATCATCACTAATAACGCGTATTATTCCACCAAAGAACACAAAACCCACAGTAAGTAGTTAAACCAACAGCTTCAAATGCTACAGAAAATTAAATTCATAATCGTAATTCAGATATTTTTAAAAAAAAGGTATAATCACAAAACCATTACTTTTAATTAACGCAATTTAATGACTATATTTGCACCATGAATCCTGAGGAAAATCGCATTCATCATTGATACATCTTCATCACTAATCCCAACTCCCAAACACGTCCATATCCAAATCGGTATACCAAATCCCAGAGGTAATCACATATATATCGAACTAAAATTCGGAGTACATCAGGCTTTTTAAATACAAACAAATCAAACAACATAAACCTATGAAAATATAGCATCTATTAGGTAAGTACTGTGAACGTAAGCAAACAACATAAAACCTCACCTGAAAAAGCGATTAGTAAACTGAGAAAGGCGGCGCCGGCGCCGTTTGTGTAGAATGTTACGGATAAACTCGTTTGAACAACGAATTGACAAAAAAGGTTTCGCAATTAAACCCAATCCAATAACCTGAAAACATAAGCAGTCCCAAACATCCTCCAGAACCCCGCTTTCTAATTCATCTTCGAAGCAACCCGCTTTAACATCTTCTTTAAAACCGAAACACCTCAGATTGGCTAAAACTCAAAACTAGAGGTGGCAAAATGGTTGGGTCTTAGATGGGTATGGGTCTATATGGGTATGGCCAGATGGGTCCACTGAAAGGATGGGTCAGATGGGTATGGAGTAAATGGGTAAGAGTCGGGTCGGGTTTTTTGGGTTTCTTAGTTTTTTGTTTATCATCCAACTTAATAATTAATTATCAGAAACAGCACAAAAAGTATTCAATATCCATTTTTAACGCTTTCGCGGTTTTTACGTTTTTAGCGCTTTTTCACGCTTTCGTCGGTTGTTAACGCCATTTTTGTCGCTTTTACACGCCGCCGCTTTTTCGATTTTGTCCATTTTAACGCTTTATCCGCTTTCGTGGGTTTTTTCACGTTTTGTCCGCTTTACGTTTCCGTCCCGCTTTACGCTTTACGCTTTACACGTCATTCGCTTTTTACGCCGTCCGCTTTTACACGCTTTCATCCGCTTTTTACGTTTTTGTCCGCTTTACGCCGCTTTGTTTTATTACGCTTTGCCCGCTTTCACACCTTTTGGTCCGCTTTTTACGCCGCCCGCTTTTCACGTTTTCGTCCGCTTTATACATTTTGTCCGCTTTTACACGCTACCGCTTTTTACGTTTTCGTCCGCTTTTAACGCTTTTTACGTTTCGTCATTTTACACGTTTCGTCCGCTTTTTACGTTTTATGCTGCTTTTACGTTTCGTCGTTTTTACGTTTTGTTCGTTTTTGCACGCTTCGCTTTTTATTACGTTTTGACCGTTTTCGCATTTTCGCCCGTTTATTTACGCCGCTTTTTCACGCCACGCGTCCGCCGCTTACATTTTGTCCGTTTTACGTTTCGCCGCCGTTTTAAATACGCTCGTTTTTACGCACGCCGTCCGCTTTATACGTTTTCGTCCGTTTTTTTTTGTCGTTTTACGTTTTGTCCGTTTTTACGCTTTTGTTCCTTGCACGCCGCTCGCTTATTACGCGTTTTATCCTTTTACGTTTTGCGTTGTTTTACGCCGTCCGTTTTAACATTTTTACGCCCGTTTTGTTTTACGTTTTTCGTTTTACGCTTTTACGTTTTGTTCGTTTTTGCACGCTTTCGTCGTTTTATTACGCTTTTGCCCTTTTACGCACATCGCCGCCCTTTTTACGTTTTACGGTTTAAATCATTTATTTACGTTTTTGCCCGTTTTCACGTTTTCGTCCGTCTTTTTACGTTTTGCCCTTTTCACCTTTTCGTCCGCTTTTTACATTTTGTCCGTTTTACACGCCGCTATTTTTTACGTTTCATCCGCTTAACGCTTTTGTCCGCTTTGCACGCCGTCCGGTTTTGTATGTTTTATCCGTTTTCACGCTTTTGTTGTTTTACGTTTTTCGTTTCGTCTTCAAAACGTAAAAATAGACGAAACGTAAAACGGAGGAAAACGTAAAACCGACAAAAACGTATCAAACGGACAAAACGTAAACAATGGATGAAACCATGTAAAACGGACAACAATGTAAAAATGGACGGAAACGTAAAACGGATATAAACGTAAAACCCGACGAAACGCAAAACGACAAAACGTAAAAAGTTAAAATACGGCGAAACGAAAAAGACGAAGACGAAAACCGGACGAAATGTGTAAAACGGACAAAACGTAAAACCGACGAAACGTAAAACGGACGAAAACGTAAAACGGACGAAAACGTGAAAACGGCAAAACTTTAAAGAAAAAGTTAAAATACGGCGAAACGTAAAAAGACAAAACGAGTAAAACGAGAAAACGAAAACTGACGAAAACGTGTGAAAATAGGCAAAACGTAACAAAACATTTAAAACGTAAAACGGACGAAAACGTAAAACGGACAAAACGAAAATACGTACGAAAACGTAAAACCGACGAAAACGTAAAACCGGCAAAACGTTAAAACGGACAAAATGTAAAAACCCGACAAAACGCAAAACGAAAAAATGACGAAACGTAAAACGGACAAAATCGTAAAAGGTAGACTAAACGTGAAAAACGTTCAACTTACATTGATATTGTGCAATAGGTGTTACGGGTTTGGTTACGCCTGATTGATGTGGTTGCTATATCGTCATTGTCATTTCGAGTGTGTTTAGTATCTTCACTTTCTAATTCAATGGATTTATTCTTCCTAGTGTGGTTTTTCTATAAAGTGGAAATTTCTAATCTTCCGGGAATCCTAGTAATGGGATCAATAAATAGTTTTCGGGATTTCTTAATAGTATGAAATAAGATATTCTATACTATTCTATACTATGTAAAAGTAATGAAACCAGAAAGAGTTTAACTCATGACCAGATATCCGATGAATACTAGCGTATTCTCTTTGTTTTCGTTAGTAGTAATCGTTTACCAACGCTCTTTGGTTCCTTTCCTTGCCTCATACCCTTGATGTTTTTGATTCTTCTTTTGCCTTCGAACTCAAAACACCAAAAACTTTGTCGAATTCCTTTTTGTCACTAGTACAAGAACAAATCTTCACGTAATTTTGAATTCTGCTTTTCCTCCAAGAAGTCTCGAACTTCTTTTGAAACTTCTACCTTCCAAACTTGAATAAGAGAAATAACTTATGTCGAGTTATCTCTTTTCAACAAGCCCAAAACCAAGTTGTTTTCTTTTCTTGTTCCTCTACACTACACATTTCTTTTCCTTGTATGTTATTTGAGATCTATATCCGATAACAAACTTCCCACGCATAAAATATTTTGATACCGAGATGGTATAAAAACTCCGAAACAAAATGTTTCGATCTTCTTCTTCGTTGTTCTCCTTGTGTCGCTTTGACACTACTCCACACAATCTTGAGCTTCTTCTTCTATCACGCACGATCCTTTTCCACAACAACGCTTCGCTCACTCCGCCTTTACTCGCCTTCCTCCCTTTGTCTTGTTCAACCCGGTTTCACAAAGTTTTATCCCACTGTTCTATTACCAAACGTAGTGTTTGAATTCTTCCTTCCCTATGTTGTTTGCCAACAAGGTTTCCCACCAATTCGCTTTGATAACGCTACACGCTGCTCGGGTCAAGGAAACCCCTTTTCTTCGAGCAAGTTTTATAACACCCTAGGCAAGGAACCTAATCGTTGTAGTGTAGTAATTAGGTAAGCCACGGTATTGATATCGCTTCTGGGAATAGGAATGCTAGTAAGGAGTTACTACGCTAAGGTTAAGGTTGAGGAAGATTATTTTTATCTTTTATGTTTTATGAAAATGGAAAGGTACGAATCTCGGTATTGGATTTGGGGGTTGGTATTTCACCGATTACTCTACTATTATCTAATTATCTAAACTAAGGTTGTGGGAGTCTATGTCTAATTAATGTGTGCTCGTATGATAGTTTAAAGATGTGTTTACTTGTTGTATTACTCCTTAATTATCTCCTATTGATGGTTGAGTGTCACGCCTTATTCCTAGTCGCTTGTGAGTCTAAGTTGTAGGTATGCTTTCTCCCTAACTCTTGAACTTACCAAAGGGTCTTGTCTACAAACCCACTAGGATTATAAACTCCTACTCTAAGCGCTTGGATGGTTTAGCCTACAATTACTCGTGTAATTATATTCTAAGGTTCACAAAGATGAATCAAGCATTAAGTACACAACGAATGACCTATCACATTACTAGATCATTAATCAACTAAGATAAGAAACAACCAATCAATATTCAATAATTAAGTTTCATACTTCCTAAGCAAACACACAAATAAATTAGCCGGACATGGAGAACATGCAAGCATACACACAAATAATCAAAGACATAATTGAATTAATGAAGTAAAGACTTATCTTGATGTAAGATAGGGTTTAAAACCCTAAAATATCGCATAAGACACCTTAGGTTCGGTTTTAGGTTTTACCCAAAGACTCTCCACACTAAGACCGAAAAATTGGATTCTATATATAAGATTACAATTGCGACGCCACCTTATGTTTAGTGACGCCGCCGTGTCGCCGCCATTAGGGTTTCGTCTTGGCCACGTTAACCTTGCGACGGCGCCATCTTATGTCCGTGACGCCGCCCTCTTCACTTCGACGTTGTCCGATTGCATCTAGGCCGCCCGAGTAGCGACGGCCTACTCTTTCACAACTAGACGCCGTCACTTGAAAATACGAGTTTGGGTACCGGATCGTCACATAATTTTGGGACGGCGCCGCCAATAGCACCTCGACGCGCCGCTTTCTAACTTCAAAGAATCGTGAGTGCCTCGATTTCGACTTTGGCCATTTTCTTCATATATTCGCGCTTTTCGTCCAAATAAGTGTCATTCCAAGATTTTGCCTTCACGAGACCTAAAAAGTGAAAAGGAACGATATTAAGCAATAACGGATACAAAAGTGATCAAATAAGGACTTAAACGACCCTCAAAATGGTACCTTTTAAAACCTTATCAAATATCCCTACACTTGTTATTTGCTTGTTCTCAAGCAAATGTACTTTTAGCCAATTAATTTATAAGTTGGGGTCATGAAGCATTAATTCAAAACGGTCCACAACACATATAAGCCCCAAGAAAGTCATAACAAGCACGGAATTACATACTAGCACCTCACATGGGGTGTTTGGATACCACATCTCTCTCGGTGTATATATGAAATATAACAAAATAGGAAATGGAAGATAAACACTCATTAACCGGTCCTAGTACATAGATTACCATAGGCTTGAGAATATATCAAACCTTCATCGCTTACGAAGCACCTAGGAAAGACTATCAAAGAGGTCTTTAAAGGGTTGTAATGTTAGGCTTACGGTAGGGAAATAAGGGTTTGGTGATAGGCTATTTAGTGGTGGTAAGTCAAAATCTTTATGTTGATCGTGATATGAAGAATGGCGCTAAGCCAAGACTCGACACTCTAAACTCTAGATAACTGAAATAAACAAACATAAATTTAAAAGATAGATGTAGATGGTAGTGGAGTTTTTTTTTTTTTTTTTTTTTTTTTTTTTTTTTCACTCTATTCTTTTTTTTCTTTTTTTTTTCTATTTTTTTCGATTTTTTTTTGCATACACTTTACTCTACCATCCTCTACGATAACATCAAAATACTAGAGATTTATAGGCACATCCCTACACTTGAGTTTTTATTACTCTAACACTAATTTGACCCGATTTGAAAAGATCAAAACACTGGGGTACCTTATTAAGCAAACAAAGGGAATTTGAATTTTAACGCTCCTTCCGTCATTTCATAAACTTTAACTTTTCCCATGAATCCCAATCATCCCAAAATCAGATACAAAGGATATGACTCGACTTAGCAACTTATGCAAGCAACTAGATAATTGAACTAAGGGTTTAGGTGATAACAAACATTCGCACTAAAAGTGAGTGCATAAGGGTAGGCTAAGGCGATTTGGGTGTATATTTCAGGGGGTGTAAACAATGCTCTTCATTGATATTCCGGAAAACCGAAACATCACGAGAACCGCGAAAAGGATAGGCTCGAGGGTTA
Organism: Chrysanthemum lavandulifolium; assembly: GCA_022545495.1. Taxonomy (NCBI): domain Eukaryota; kingdom Viridiplantae; phylum Streptophyta; class Magnoliopsida; order Asterales; family Asteraceae; genus Chrysanthemum; species Chrysanthemum lavandulifolium. The sequence continues at coordinate 71,155,570 of CM040241.1, read as the reverse complement.
ACTAGGGGTATCGTGTACTAAAGATGAGTACAACCCAGGGTGTGGGGAATTACTCAACCGGTATGGAAGAAGTAATTATATTACGTGTATCAAACAAGGGTTATCCTAATGCCTCTTATCATTTAGTTATTCCTAACTACACAAGTGTAGCCTCACTTATGCGATCTCGAATGCATCACAAAACAAGTTCTAGAATCTATTATACTACCGGTTCACACTCTAAGCATTAAAGATGAATGCTTTAATTCCTACTAATCTAAGTGGCGATCCTCACATTTGGGTGGAATTTGGGTGGTAAAGGGTTTTGTGCTAGTCATATAACTTCCTATCCATGAGACGCTTATGTTAAGACTAATGGCCCACCCTATATGTCATGAAAATTTTTAAATTTGGTGCCAAAATTACCCTAACCGACATTTTCTCATGGTTTATTACACAATCACAATTGACAAAGCAAATAATCAAGGATAAGTATAGTTTCAAAGTTCCGCTTTATTTTCCCTCCCTACACTTAAACTAAACATTGTCCCCAATGTTCCCCGAAGTATCAAAGTTATGATAAAAGAAGGTAATTAAAACGAAAGAAACTTATACTCCCCGATTAGCTCGGTAGGATCCGTAAAGTGGTGGTTAAATTCTTTTCAAGAAGAATTATTGCGAAAAGCTCCTTCCAATCTTATGTAACTTCTTCTTGACAAACTAAACCGCACACTTGAAGAAAACAAACGAAACCTTCGCGAAAATCGGCGGTAATAATATATATAAGACTCGATTTAAACTAGGATATAATGCTTGTGGAATGGATGTTTACTGCATTTCTAAGAAAATTAAGACCGAAAATTCCAAAATTTATAAATAGCTCGGAAAACGAGAAAAAGTAATATGATGTTTTACTCCTTCCTCGACGCCACAAGTTGCAATCTCGACGCCCAGTTATCCCGACAAAACCGGTCTCATGATTTTCTAGAAAAATTCGGAAAATTTACATCTTTAGAATCTGAAAAATTTCAAAAACATCCATTATGACTCGATACAAGCATTTGACTCGAACAAACAAACATAAATATCTTTTAGTTAATTGTTATTCTCATGTTTACGCTTTTTTGAAAACGTGTAATCCTCCCTACACTTATCCCTTATGTAAAATACCTTTATATGCAATTAAGACGAGGTTAAAAACAAAATAAAGCATTTTTACAAATTTAAACATGAGGATAAACAATTAATAAAAGATATAAGACACTAACAAGCAAACAATTAAACATGGGTTGCCTCCCACTAAGCGCTTTTCTTTATTTAAGAGTCTTGTAGCTAGACTCATAGTCGTGTTCCCACGCTTCCTCACGCATCCTCAATGAGAATTCTATCATGTTGACAAAATCTTCATCGACTCTATACCTAGGCCCTAAAGTCAAGCAATCCTTATAATAATGCCTCCTTCTTTCCCACATGAATTTATAACCTTTTCAACATCTTCCTTGCTTTTGTCCTCAAAAGCTTTGATGTTGTCTCGATCATAAATGGACAAGTGGCCATACTCGCTTGTTTTCCAAGGCATCCTATAGGTGATCTCATCGGTTCCTTCCTTGAACCTAACTGCTCCATCATGCTTGTTATGGCTCATTCTAGATGTTTCAACAAACGGTTTCTAGCACTACTTGGGATAAACTATAGTCAATGACGATCCTACATCTTCTAGAACCATAAAATCAACTAGGTAGGTGAAATTTCCTATAAAGACATGCACGCCCTCGACTCTTCCCACAAACTTGCAAACTCCTCCCGGATACTTAGGGTCTCTCCTAATATTGAGTCGCTCATTCATAATGTCATTGTAGACAAGCAGATGACATTACGTTGATGGGGATTCCGTGATCTATGTAAGCGTGGTCGACACTCCTATATCCGATCATACAAGGGATTTTTAGGTTCCGTGGATTTCTCCTAATCTTTGGGCATATCCTAATGATGGGTGATCGTGGATTATCGATTATGTATTGATGGTACGCAACCTCTTCCTTAGTGGGTAAAGATTGAAGTAAGCACTATTTTCCACATCCACGTTGTTGTTTATCATGCCATTTTCCGATTATCGCTAATCATAGAGCCAACTATAGCAATACCGACTACTTTCTCAACAAACTTCCTAATTGTATTATCGAATATTTTCTCGCAACTCAAGGTCGGTGTTTCTACCACATATCGGCTTCGACGGTTGTGTTGGTTATTAGGTTGGTTTTGAGTGACATTGAATTTTTTTGTGTTGGGTTATTAAGTGATGGTCGGTTATCATTCTCCATGATGGAAAGTGATGGGGTTACGAACAAAGGTTACGAAGAAGGGGATAGACTAAGAGAAAGCTAAAATGAGAAAAATTTACTTGATAGGAATCAAGCAAAGAAACCTAAACGAGGTGGACTACTAACTAGCTATTCTATTCCCGCAGCGCGCCTAAAACTTGATAACGCTAGACGCCGTCGGGGTCAAGGAAACTTCCTTTCTTCGAGCAAGTTTTATAACACCCCAGGCAAAGAACCTAATCGCTGTAGTGTAGTAATTAGGGTAAGCCACCGGTATTGATATCGCTCTCTGGAATAGGAATGCTAGTGGAGTTACTACGCTAAGGTTAAGGTTGAGGAAGATTATTTTTATCTTTTATGTTTTATGAAAATGGAAAGGTACGAATCTCGGTATTGGATTTGGGGGGTTGGTATTTCACCGATTACTCTACTATTATATAATTATCTAAACTAAGGTTGTGGAGTCTATGTCTAATTAATGTGTGCTCGTATGATAGTTTAAAGATGTGTTTACTTGTTATTACTCCTTAATTATCTCCTATTGATGGTTGAGTGTCACGCCTTATTCCTAGTCATGCGCTGTGAGTCTAAGTTGTAGGTATGCTTTCTCCCTAACTCTTTGAACTTACCAAAGGGTCTTGTCTACAAACCCACTAGGATTATAAACTCCTACCTAAGGCGCTTTTGGATGGTTTAGCCTACAATTACTCGTGTAATTATATTCTAAGGTTCACAAAGATGAATCAAGCATTATACACAACGAATGACCTATCGCATTACTAGATCATTAATCAACTAAGATAAGAAACAACCAATCAATATTCAATAATTAAGTTTCATACTTCCTAAGCAAACACACAAATAAATTAGCGGACATGGAGAACATGCAAGCATACACACAAATAATCAAAGACATAATTGAATTAATTAAGTAAAGACTTATCTTGATGTAATATAGGGTTTAAAACCCTAAAATACCGTACAAGACACCTTAGGTTCGCTTTTAGGTTTTACTCCAAAGACTCTCCACACTAAGACCGAAAATTCGGATTCTATATATAAGATTACAATTGCGACGGCCACCTTATGTTTAGTGACGCCGTGTCGCCGCCATTAGGGTTTCGCCTTGGCCACGTTAACCTTGCGACGGCGCCACCTTATGTCCGTGACGCCGTCCCTTTCGCTCGACATCGTCCGATTGCATCTAGCCGCCCGAGTAGCGACGGCCTACTCTTTCACAACTAGACGCCGTCACTTGAAAATACGAGTTTTGGGTACCGGATCGTCACATAATTTTGGGACGCGCCGCCAATAGCACCCGACGCCGTCGCTTTCTAACTTCAAAGAATCGTGAGTGCCTCGATTTCGACTTTGGCCATTTTCTTCATATATTCGCCTTTTCGTCCAAATAAGTGCCATTCCAAAGATTTTGCCTTCACGAGACCTAAAAGTGAAAAGGAACGATATTAAGCAATAACGGATACAAAGTGATCAAATAAGGACTTAAACGACCCTCAAAATGGTACCTTTAAAACCTTATCAAATAATAAATACATAAGAAGCATAAAGATAAAGATTATTGGTTCACATTAACATGCACTTTGAGAGTAGGGCCATATTTGCACCGAAGCTGCTGCAAAGCTGAATGCAGCTTGATCTGAGGACAAAGATATATGCTTCACTTTATACTGAAAAATCACAAACATAGTCATGCCATTTTGTTAGAGCATGCTGTTTTTGTTGGGAACATTGTTTTTTCATGTCCCTATGTCATTATCTGGCAAATGCATACACTTTTCGGGTAGTGGTAAACCCTTACAGTAAGCTGCTTGTTACAGATTTTCTGTTTTGTGTTATACACGCAGTAGTACACTCCAGCTGACAAAAAATAATGAACAATTCGAGAGTAAATTTATTTTATTATTATTATTATTATTATTATTATTATTATTATTTTAACTCTGTAGCTGTTATATACACTATTAGTCCCGTGTTGGTAAGAAAGTGGTTGAGGGAAATTTCAGGTAGTGTTTGATCAAATTCTTGTATCTTATTTTTTCTAGTAACTCCCGACATTGCAATTTTATTATCTTCCATTAGTGGCACACGTAGTAACACCAAAGTTGTCAAGAAGTGTTGTGACATCAGCATAAGATACACAGCCATAATACAGCATTATCCAAATAACTTTAGCCGTTAACTTTGAGAACACCGTTGGGGTGAACTTGATACAACGCTCAAAAAACGTTGTTGTACCCATTGCTTTGTTCCATATTATCATAAGATGTCTATTTAGCATGAGTGACTAATGATGAAATTGTTTTATCTATGATTTTATGTTGAAATTACAAAACAATACTATGTATAACACAAATGGATAGAGCGATGCGATAACTGTTGACCTCTCTGTGGCTCAATCGCATTGATTCAAACAAGACAACTAGTAGAAATCTTCTTAGAGCAGTTTCTAAACACAATAGCAAACACCTTTAAACCAATACTTTTAGGCCCAGCGTGGCTCATCTTATAAGTCATACCATTTGGCTTTCAGTACAATTTACAGAATTCAGCGCATTAAAATACAACATATTAGAGACCAATTCTACGGATTGTGACCTTTCATCTGTAACATATCAAACATTATTTGCTCTACAAAGTGAGGAGAAACAAAATTTTTATCAAGAAATCTGTAAGATCTTAAAAACCATAAACTTGAAACAAAAAGAACATCAAATGTCTTCATTAAACCTATAAGAACCACTTCACGACTTTCTTGTTAATGTTTGTAACAAGTTGACACATTTGAAGTCTCCAAATCCAGAAGTAAACTAAACCAACCCTGATCAATATATAAACCCAAACAGCCTCAATCCCACTCTCATCAGCCAACCTAACCTCCAATATATTAAACCTCCCCTTGCTGATGCCCTTTCACATGACCATACAGAACATAACCCCGTCCTCATCTCCTACAGTCACCGAGGTTGGGAAAGTATGAGTCAAGAGTAGTTTCGTCATAAACCACACACCGTCACTTCAACTGTTAGCACTTTTTATACATTAAAACTTTTCTTGCGACACAACCAAAAGAACCCCATCAGTTTTGCTGCAATGGATTATAAGTGAGCTGTTAATTGAAATGAGATAACTTAACTTTAAAATGCAAAGCAAAAGACCCCTTACTATAATCATATATGTAAAAAAAAGTCAAAATGGAGAGAGATGGACATACCTTTAGAATGTGAAGACATGTGGGATATAGGAGATGAGGGGCCAATAGGAACCACTTACTTGTCTTTCCTTTCAATTCATAGCATCCTCTGATTTTCAAACTCAAAAGTGAAGGCAACAACTCTTCTGGTAGATCTTGAATCTTTGGGGAATATCTGATTTCGAGATGTTGAGGGAGGTGAGGTGTTGGAGCCCCACCGAAACTGATTCCATTTCTTAAAATCGGATAACTCAAGTGAAGTAAGAGATGAAGGAAGCATATGAGACAATTGACTTCCACTACTCACATCATCTTCCTCTGCCGATTCACCACATAACCATAGGTTAACAAGTGAGGATGGGAAAGTCTGTTGCCAAACTTTGATATGGGCTTCTTCAAACCCCCATTGCTAAGAAACCCAATTGGGGCCAAAGCCCAAAGGAAGCAACATCCATACTTTCACAATCTGTTATTGTCAGATGTTTTAACGAGGTGAGATTCGCAAGTCGGCAGCAGGAACTGACTCTATACTCGAACAATCTTGTATTTTTAATTTGGTGATGTGAATGAAACTACTCAATTCATTGATCGATTTCAGATTTTTCCAACTGTTTATAGATACAGCCTCAAGCATCAGTGGCATGCTTGTGTTGAGAAGCACCTCGCTTTCCAGTAGTTGTTCACATCTATCAACCCCGAAAGACTTGAGCTTGTGACCTCCTGTTGGGAAGGAGACAGATGAAATCGAATTCAAAATCCCAAGAGATCTGTTAAAGATCATGACTCCTCCTCTTTCTCCTAAACTCACCAATTTTGAACACACGACATTTCCAACTTCCTTAAATTCACAAGAACCTTACTTGCCTCTGCTTCTGATTCCCACAAGTATCTTATTTCATTACACTCCCAGATACTTAATTCTTCAACTGCCCCAAGATAGTCCATAACACCTCCACACCTCATCACTAAGTCCTGTAATACTACGAATACTCAAATTGGTAACTGAAGCACGAGTCATACTTCTCAATACACCACCACCACAGCCGTTGAGATCTAAAACCCTAAGCGGTAGTGCTTCAGTGAGACTTCAGCCAAATTAGGACAATCTCCTATATGCAGCTCTTCAAGGCATGGAAACATTACTGCACCTACAACACCACTCTTGGTTGACCATACCCACCCACTCATATCTTCAAAACTTAAACTTTCAAGTTTAGGAAATGCAATACCTGTACCAAGGAACTCTGAGCCCACATCCTTCACCTCGTCCAGACTTTCAATATCCAACTTAAGTGATGGTAGTTGCCCAGTGGTGGTAGAAAAGTACAATTTCTACCACCCCGAATTGAAACACTAGTCAACTGATCAAATGAGGGATCCCCAATCCACTTTGGAAATACTTTACTCCATATGACTCAATTATAAGATCTTTCAAATTATCACTATGAGGCTTAAGCGCATTCAGGACCTCATTCTCAAGTGTTTCATTTCGAGCATCGTTAGACTCGCACGCCATCCCATACGTAACTTACTAACCCTTTTTGTGATGCATTCACCTCCCATATATCCCTTGCACTTTTCACTTTGTTCAGCCCAAGAATGGAAATATTTCCTTGGAGATTCTTTAAATTCTTAAGCCAAGATATAAAGAAGGCGTTGTTTTCAACAACAATGTTGTCGGAAAGAATTTGTAGGCTTTCCATCTTGCTAATCCTGATGGCATCATATTCCAAAGCAATGTATCCCGAATATCAAAATGCCGCAAGTTTTAAGCTTTAAGAAGTTGTCGCAACGTGGTCAAGCTATTACAGCCGGAACGATCAGAGTCTGCAAATTATAAAGATTGCAGACATTTTCTGGCAAATGCGTGATGCTACTCGAGATAAGTTAAGATACGCAAGTGCCATATTGCCGACACACCTGGTACCTCCTCTATCTGCAATCTTCTCAAACTTAGAACCCTTAACAATGGTAACTGGGAAGTGTCAACCAGAATCTTACTTGATAAGTAGAAAGTCTGCCAGCTACCATCTCCCACACATTGGGCATAGCTAAAACGTTCTCCAACTATTAGCTCTTTCGAATGCCTTGAACTTGTTGTAAGTCATATATTCTCACAAACAAATGACATATGGCGGTACTTTTAAAAGCTTCCTTCCTAACATTCTTCTCCACTTCTATGTCTAACCTTGAATAAAATTCTCCAGCAACAAATGTGGCTAAATCATTTATAAGGTCATGCATCATAAACAACGATTCTTCATGAGGCACCTGTTGAAAAAAGACCTTGACAACAGCTCTTGAAAACATTCCTCACCCAAGTTGCTCCATTGATTTTTCTTTACTTGAATTGTGCAAAACCCTTCCGCCATCCACCACAATATCAAGTCATGTTTCTCAAACACGTAGTCCTTGGGGATCAAGCAACAGTATGCAAACAATTGCTTCAGACGCGTGCAAAGATCATGGTAGCTTAACCTAAGCGCCGGAACAATATTGCCTTCGCTTCTAACATCCATATCTCATTATTCAACAGCTGCTTCCAATCTTCTTCACCTGTTTTTGTTCTGAGTAAACTTCCAAGTGCTTTTAAAGCCAAAGGCAAGCCACCGCATTTTCTAACTATGCCTTCACCATATGGTCTCAGCATCGGATGTAAATCGAAGTTCTTTACACCCAAAGCATATTGAGCAAATAAAGATAAAGCATCATCATGTGACAGCTTCTCCAGATTGTATGGATGATCGCAGCCCAACTTATTAAGCAATTGTTGCTTTCGAGTTGTGATGATTATTTTGCTTCCATGAGCCACATCAATGAATGGCGCCACTAATGTTTCCCAGTCTTCCAGCTTTTCGCTCCAGATATCATCCAAAACAAGGAGAAATTGTTTCCTGTAAGTTGATCTTTAAGAGCTGCTTGAAGCAAATTTAGATCTGCAAAGTTCTTATTTCCGCCCCACCTATAGATTGAAAGATGACTTTACTTATATTGAAGCTGTCAAAGTCGTCAGAGACACAAACCCATGCTTTGAGCTCAAAGTGATCCTTCACTTTCTTATCGTCATACAAAAGTCTGGCTAACGTCGTTTTTCCTATCCCACCCATACCAACAATGGGCACAATGCTAAAGTTTCGACTACATGGTTCATCACCCAATAGCTTATGGAGTAATTCCTTCTTATCACCTTCACGCCCAACAACACTAGGTGCATCTACCAAAGAGGTCTGGTAACTTCTATTCATATTTTTTGACACACCATCTTTCACAGTTAAACCAAGATTATTTTTTGCATCTATGAGTTCTTGTAACCTGGTGGTAATACTATTTAATTTGATTTCCATCCTAGTACTTAGTGAGAAAGTGCAGCAAGTTGGAATGAGCTTTTTTACCTTGCTACTGATTCCTTGATGAGACTCGTGATGCATAGCGTCTGTGGCCAAAGCATCAAGAATATCATCTATGTCATAAGCCAAATGCTGGAGACCATTCAACCACTTTTTAACAGCTTCATCTGTTACTTCTTTCTGAGAAGCATCATTAAGCAAGGCTCGGATCTGGGGTAACTTCCTCTCCCATTTCTTCAGCTCGGTATGAATTCCTTTGGAGCGGGCAATCTTGTTCATGGCTGCTGATGTTAGCTTCTCAAAATGACTTGGAGCAAGGCAGAAAGAACGATTTCAGCCATTGTTGGTTTTGGTGAAAGCACAGTATGAATGTGGATGGATAAGGGTGCATAGAATGGAAGGGTATGAGATACTAGTAATATACTTGCATTATTGTCTAAGTCTTTGTTTATGGTCAATGCTTCAATTATTGTTTTGTTGTTTTCATTCACTCATCCACCTAACACGATGAATGAATGGTAACAAATATTTATCAGAAACCAGCCATGAATTAAAATTTGCTCACGCATCGAAGAGGGGTTAAACATGTTAGGAGATGTTATTTTTACATAATTTGAAATAAATCTGGTCCCGGTCTTAAAATTAAAGACTAAAAGTTGTTATACTACAATGCAGTTAACCGTAATTATAAATTTAACGTCGATAAAATAAGATATGGTTGGTGATTTCAACTAGTTTATAGCTCACTTAAGATCAAATACAAATATTATAGAAAAATTTAACATATCAAATGTGGCAAAATTTTACATGCTATTGTGGTCTTAAACAATTTAACTAAAACATGGGATTATTACGTTGAAACCATAACTAGAAGGTTCAATTAAAATTAAATCACATGCGTGGTTAACAAATTTAAGCTAAAATGTACAATGTTCACACAATTTGAAGATTCCAACTTAGCACTAAAAGATTGAAAACCTAATTTTCTCAAGTTTACTCCTAGTGGTTGATAATATCGTCCTATTCCTTCTCTCCACTACTCCATTCTCACGGGGGAGTACGGTCGTCATCATTGTCATGCTATTCCGCTTTCCTTATAGATTACCTTGTGAATTCATTTGAAGTGAATTCACCACCTCTATCCGCTCTTAGCATCCTTATTTTCAACTTCATTTCCATTTCTATCTTTTGTCTAAATTCCTTGAATGTACTAAATGCCTCATCTTCGATGTCGAAAGTAGGCCCACATAAACGCAGTACAATCGTCCACTAACAAGAAAATGAGTTTCTTGCACGAGTGCGTTCTTTGGACTTATAGGACCGCATAGGTCTCCGTATACTAAGTCCAACGGGTTTTTGATCTGAATTTAGCATGGTTTGGAAATGGTGTTCACTCGTGTTTTCCTAATAAACATGCGCCACAAATCGCCTGCATGATTTATCCTTGGAATTCCTTCTACTAGACCTTTCCTAGTCATCTTGTTTATATCATCAAAGTTCGGGATGACCTAATCTAGCATGCCATAACCATGCTTGGTTATCTATATTTGCTAAGAGACATATAGGTGCTTCTATCTCGTAATTGTATCTTGTAGAGTCGGTTCTTAGATCTTTCTACTTTCATCAACAACTTCTTATTCTTATCATACAAAGTCAATTTGTTTCCGTCCATAATGACTTTACAACCTATTTCGTAAGTTGTCCTAGACTAAGTATGTTGCTCTTGAGGTTTGGTATGTAGTATACTTCGATACTACCTTCATTCCTGTTCTGGTTCTTACAACCCAACAAGATAGACCCTCTACCCATTATCCGTACATACGATCCATCTCCAAACGTACTCATTCTATTATGCTTTCATCAATATCCCTAAATGACTCTTTATTCTCGTCATATGGTTACTTGCACCATTATCTAAATACCATATGCTTGTGTCCATTGTAGCATATTTCTTCTATTGAATTTGTTCTTCATTCAACAACACTTCCTTGTGTTCGATTTCGTGCATAGTCATTAATAGTGATGGTTCATCGCCTTCTAAGATAAGGTTTGATTGTTCTGAGTTGCTGGTTTTCCTCTACAATTCCTTTTAAGATGTCCCATTTTATGACACCTATAGCATTTTATCTTGCTCACATCCCACTCATCTTTATTCTTATCCGAACTCTCCTTATAATTAGAGTTCCTCCTTGTGGGTTGTTTATATTTTTATTCTGCCAGTTCCCTTGAGAAATTTGATTTCCTCCACGCTTGTAAAACGTTTCCTATTTCCCCAGTGTTCGCCATGTGCAAATAATAGGTTTTCCGGCTTTCACCGTCCTCCTTCCCGAGTTTTATCCTTTCCTCAAATGCCTTGAGTCTTCCAATGATCTCATCTAAAGTGATTTCGTCGAGATCAATTGTTTGTTCTATGGATGCTACTATCTGAATGAACCTATCTCGGTGTGAGTCTAATAGTTTTTGAACTAAAAGTGATTCATCCAAAGTTTTCCCTAATTCTTTTGCCTTCATGGCATAGCCGTTTAGTTTAGCCGCAAATGCATCCACCGCCTCATCTTCTTTCATTTGAAGTGAGTTAAATCCAATCATCAATGATTGTAATCTTGCTTCGACTCTATCTTCTCCAACGTGTATTTTCTTCATGAATCCCATAAATCCTTTGCCGCCTTACAACCCGCTACTTGTAAGATCACATCTTCCGTCAATGCTTGATATAGGAAGGCGCTTGTTGCCTTTTTCCTTTTATCATCAACTGGTGTATCTAACTTTGGTTCTATTGCTTCCCATAAGCCATGTGCCTCTAGTATAACCTTAATTTGTATAGCCCAAACTGTAGTTTGTGGTTTTCAACTTAGGGCATTGATATTGTGCAATAGGTGTTACGGGTTTGGTTACGATTCTGATTGATGTGGTTGCTATATCGTCATTGTCATTTCGAAAGTGTTTAGTATCTTCACTTTCTAATTCAATGGGATTTATTCTTCCTAGTGTGGTTTTTCTATAAAGTATGGAAATTTCTAATCTTCCGGAATCCTAGTATCTGGGATCAATAAATAGTTTTCGGGATTTCTTAATAGTATGAAATAAGATATTCTATACTATTCTATACTATGTAAAAGTAATGAAATCCGGAAAGAGTTTAACTTGACCTCGATATCCGATGAATACTAGCGTATTCTCTTTGTTTTCGTTAGTAGTAATCGTTTACCAACGCTCTTTGGTTCCTTTCCTTGCCTCATACCCTTGATGTTTTTGATTCGGTTTCTTTTGCCTTCGAACTCAAAACACCAAAATCCTTTGTCGAATTCCTTTTGTTGTCCGACTAGTACAAGAACAAATCTTCACGTAATTTTGAATTTCTGTTTTCCCTCCAAGAAGTCTCGAACTTCTTTTGAAACTTCTACCTTCCAAACTTCGAATAAGAGAAATAACTTATGTCGAGTTATCTCTTTTCAACAAGCCCGAAACCAAGTTGTTTTCTTTTCTTGTTCCTCTACACTACACATTTCTTTTCCTTGTACGTTATTTGAGATCTATATCCGATAACAAACTTCCCACGCACAAAATATTTTGATACCGAGATGGTATAAAAAACTCGAAACAAAATGTTTCGATCTTCTTCGTTGTTGTTCTCCTTGTGTCGCTTTGACACTACTCCACACAATCTTGAGCGCTTCTTCTTCTATCACGCACGTATCCTTTTCCACAACAACGCTTTCCCGCTGCCTTACTCGCGCTTTACTCGCCTTCCTCCTTTGTGTCTTGTTCAACCCGGTTTCACAAAGTTTTATCCCACTCGTTCCTATTACCAAAACGTAGTGTTTGAATTCTTCCTTCCCTATGTTGTTTGCCAACAAGGTTTCCCACCAATTCGTTTGGTGTAACACGCTTGCAATCCCTACGTAAATGATCGTGCACTATCTTCTACGTATCCTTATTCACGCTTGTTCCTCTTGGAAGTAAAGAGTAAACAAAACTTGTCACCAAAATGTAAAGTTTTTCGAATGAAAATCATTTTCAAAGCGCATGAAAACAGCTTTTTTTTCTCGCTGTTCTCCTGGGTCTTCTTCCTTGCGATGTGATAACGCCACACGCGCGCTCGGGGTCAAGGAAACTTCCTTTCTTCGAGCAAGTTTTATAACACCCTAGGCAAAGGAACCTAATCGCTGTAGTGTAGTAATTAGGGTAAGCCACGGGTATTGATATCGCTCTCTGGGGAATAGGAATGCTAGTAAGGAGTTACTACGCTAAGGTTAAGGTTGAGGAAGATTATTTTTATCTTTTATGTTTTATGAAAATGGAAAGGTACGAATCTCGGTATTGGATTTGGGGTTGGTATTTCACCGATTACTCTACTATTATCTAATTATCTAAACTAAGGTTGTGGGAGTCTATGTCTAATTAATGTGTGCTCGTATGATAGTTTAAAGATGTGTTTACTTAGTTGTATTACTCCTTAATTATCTCCTATTGATGGTTGAGTGTCACGCCTTATTCCTAGTTGCGTTGCAAGAGTCTAAAGTTGTAGGTATGCGCTTTCTCCGTAACTCTTTGAACTTACCAAAGGGTCTTGTCTACAAACCCACTAGGGATTATAAACTCCTACTCTAAGGCGCTTTTGGATGGTTTAGCCTACAACTACTGTAATTATATTCTAAGGTTCACAAAGATGAATCAAGCATTAAGTACACAACGAATGACCTATCTATCTAGATCATTAATCAACTAAGATAAGAAACAACCAATCAATATTCAATAATTAAGTTTCATACTTCCTAAGCAAACACACAAATAAATTAGCTGGACATGGAGAACATGCAAGCATACACACAAATAATCAAAGACATAATTGAATTAATGAAGTAAAGACTTATCTTGATGTAAGATAGGGTTTAAAACCCTAAAATATCTGCATAAGACACCTTAGGTTCGGTTTTAGGTTTTACTCCAAAGACTCTCCACACAAAGACCGGAAAATTGGATTCTATATATAAGATTACAATTGCGACGCGCCACCTTATGTTTAGTGACGCCGTGTCGCCGCCATTAGGGTTTCGCCTTGGCCACGTTAACCTTGCGACGGCGCCACCTTATGTCCGTGACGCCGTCTTCTTCGCCTCGACGCCGTCTCGATTGCATCTAGGCCGTCCCGAGTAGCGACGGCCTACTCTTTACCACCGGACGCCGCCGCTTGAAAATACAAGTTTTGGGTTCCGCCCGTCACAAAATCTTGGGACGGCGTCGCCAATAGCACCGACGCCGCCTTTCTAACTTCAAAGAATCGTGAGTGCCTCGATTCCGACTTTGGCCATTTTCTTCATATATTCGCCTTTTCGTCCAAATAAGTGCCATTCCAAAGATTTTGCCTTCACGAGACCTAAAAAGTGAAAAGGAACGATATTAAGCAATAACGGATACAAAAGTGATCAAATAAGGACTTAAACGACCCTCAAAATGGTACCTTTAAAACCTTATCAAATATCCCTACACTTGTTATTTGCTTGTCCTCAGCAAATGTGCTTTTAGCCAATTAATTTATAAGTTAGGAGTCATGAAGCATTAATTCAAACGGTCCACAACACATATAAGCCCATAAAAGTCATAACAAGCACGAAATTACATACTAGCACCTCACATGGGGTGTTTGGATACTCACATCTCTCTGGTGTATATATGAAATATAACAAAATAGGAAATGGAAGATAAACACTCATTAACCGGTCCTAGTACATAGATTACCATAGGCTTGAGAATAGATCAAACCTTCATCGCTTACGTAAGCACCTAGGAAAGACTATCAAAAGGTTTTTAAAGGGTTGTAACGTTAGCTTACGGTAGGAAATAAGGGTTTGGTGGGATAGGCTATTTAGTGGTGGTAAGTCAAAATCTTTATGTTAATCAGATATGAAGAATGGCGCTAAGCCAAGACTCGACACTCCAAACTCTAGATAACCCAAATAAACAAACATAAATTTAAAAGATAGATGTAGGATGGTAGCCTTTTTTTTTTTTTTTTTTTTTTTTTTTTCTTTTCTATTTTTTTTCACATACACTTTTACTCTACCATCCTCTACGATAACATCAAAATACTAGGATTTATAGGCACATCCCTACACTTGAGTTTTTATTACTCTAACACTAATTTGACCCGATTTGAAAAGATCAAAACACTTGGGGTACATTATTAGGCAAACAAAGGAATTTGAATTTTAACGCCCTTCCGTCATTTCATAAACTTTAACTTTTCCCATGAATCCCAATCATCCCAAAATCAGATACAAAGGATATGACTCGACTTAGCAACTTATGCAAGCAACTAGATAATTGAACTAAGGGTTTAGGTGATAACAAACATTTGCACTAAAAGTGAGTGCATAAGGGTAGGCTAAGGCTATTTGGGTGTATATTTGGGGTGGGTGTAAATAATGTTTTCATTGATATTCGAAAACCAAACATCACGAGAACCGCGAAAAGGATAGGCTCGAGGGTTAACTAGGGTATCGTGTACTAAAGATGAGTACAACGCAAAGGGTGTGGGAATTACTCAACCGATGTGGAAGAAGTAATTATATTACGTATCAAACAAGGGTTATCCTAATGCCTCTTATCATTTAGTTATTCCTAACTACACAAGTGTAGCCTCACTTGCGATCTCGAATGTATCACAAAACAAGTTCTAGAATCTAATATACTACCGGTTCACACTCTAAGCATTAAAGATGAATGCTTTAATTCCTACTAATCTAAGGGCGATCCTCACATTTGGGTGGAATTTGGGTGGTAAAGGGTTTTGTGCTAGTCATATAACTTCCTATCAATGAGACGCTTATGTTAAGACTAATGGCCCACTCCTATATGTCATGAAAATTTTAAATTTGGTGCCAAAATTACCCTAACCGACATTTTCTCATGGTTTATTACACAATCACAATTGGACAAAGCAAATAGTCAAGGATAAGCATAGTTTCAAAGTTCCCGCTTTATTTTCCTCCCACACTTAAACCGAACATTGTCCCCAATGTTCCCAAAAGTATCAAAGTTATGATAAAAGAAGGTAATTAAAACGAAAGAAACTAATACTCCCCGATTAGCTCGGTAGATCCGTAAAGTGGTGGTTAAATTCTTTTCAAGAAGAATTATTATGAAAAGCTCCTTCCAATCTTATGTAACTTCTTCTTGACAAACTAAACCCGCAAACTTGAAGAAAACAAACGAAACCTTCGCGTAAAATCGGCGGTAATAATATATATAAGACTCAATTTAAACTAGGATATAATGCTTGTGGAATGGATGTTTATAGAATTTCTAAGAAAATTAAGACCGAAAATTCCAAAATTTATAAATAGCTCGTAAACGAAAAAGTAACTGATGTTTTACTCCTTCTCGACGCCGTCAGTTGCAATCTCGACGCCGTCAGTTATCCCGACAAAACCGGTCTCGCGATTTTCTCGAAAAATTCGAAAATTGACATCTTTAGAATCTGAAAAAAAATTCGCAAAAACATCCATTATGACTCGATACAAGCATTTGACTCGAACAAACAAACATAAATATCTTTTAGTTAATTGTTATTCTCATGTTTACATTTCTTTTGAAAACGTGTGTAATCCTCCCTACACTTATCCCTTATGTAAAATACCTTTATATGCAATTAAGACGAGGTTAAAAACAAATTAAAGCATTTTTACAAATTTAAACATGAGGATAAACAATTAATAAAAGATATAAGACACTAACAAGCAAACAATTAAACATGGGTTGCCTCCCACGAAGCGCTTTTCTTTATTTAAGAGTCTTGTAGCTAGACTCATAGTCGTGCTCCTACGTTTTCTCACGCATCCTTAATGAGAATTCTATCATGTTGACAAAATCTTCATCGACTTTATACCTAGGCCCTAAAGTCAAGCAATCCTTATAATAATGCCTCCTTCTTTCCCACATGAATTTATAACCTTTTTCAACATCTTCCTTACTTTTGTCCTCAAAAGCTTTGATGTTGTCTCGATCATAAATGGACAAGTGGCCATACTTAGTTGTTTTCCAAGGCATCCTATAGGTGATCTCATCGGTTCCTTCCTCGAACCTAACTGCTCCATCATGCTTGTTATGGCTCATTCTAGATATTTCAACAAATGGTTTCCTAGCACTATTTGGGATAAGCTATAGTCAATGACGATCCTACATCTTCTAGGACCATAAAATCAACTAGGTAGGTGAAATTTCCTATAAAGACATGCACGCCCTGACTCTTCCCACAAAGTTGCAAACTCCTCCGGATACTTAGGTCTCTCCTAATATTGAGTCGCTCATTCATAATATCATTGTAGATGCAGATGACATTACATTGATGGGGATTCCGATCTATGTAAGCGTGGTCGACACTCCTATATCCGATCATACAAGGGATTTTTAGGTTCCGTGGATTTCTCTCCTAATCTTTGGGCATATCCTAATGATAGGTGATCGGGATTATCGATTATGTATTGATGGTACGCAACCTCTTCCTTAGTGGGGTAAAGATTGAAGTAAGCACTATTTTCCACATCCACGTTGTTGTTTATCATGCCATTTTCGACCATCGCTAATCATAGAGCCAACTATAGCAGCGCTGACTACTTTCTCAACAGCTTCCCTAATTGTACTATCGAATATTTTCTGCAAATCCTGAAGGTCGGTGTTTCTACTCACATATCGGCTTCGACGGTTGTGTTGGTTATTAGGTTGGGTTTTGAGTGACATTGAATTTTTTTGTGTTGGGTTATTAAGTGGTGGCTGGTTATCATTCTCCATGATGAAAAGTGATGGGGTTACGAACAAAGGTCACGAAGAAGGGGGATAGACTAAGAGAAAGCTAAAAATTGAGAAAAATTTACTTGATAGGAATCAAGCAAAGAAACCTAAACGAGGTGGACTACTAACTAGCTATTCTATTCCCACGCGCGCTAAAACTTGATAACGCCACACGCGCGTTCGGGGTCAAGGAAACTTCCTTTCTTCGAGCAAGTTTTATAACACCCCAGGCGTGAACCTAATCGTTGTAGTGTAGTAATTAGGGTAAGCCACGGTATTGATATCGCTCTCTGGGGAATAGGAATGCTAGTAAGGAGTTACTACGCTAAGGTTAAGGTTGAGGAAGATTATTTTTATCTTTTATGTTTTATGAAAATGGAAAGGTACGAATCTCGGTATTGGATTTGGGGTTGGTATTTCACCGATTACTCTACTATTATCTAATTATCTAAACTAAGGTTGTGGGAGTCTATGTCTAATTAATGTGTGCTCGTATGATAGTTTAAAGATGTGTTTACTTAGTTGTATTACTCCTTAATTATCTCCTATTGATGGTTGAGTGTCACGCCTTATTCCTAGTCATGCGCTGAGTCTAAAGTTGTAGGTATGCTTTCTCCCAACTCTTTGAACTTACCAAAGGGTCTTGTCTACAAACCCACTAGGGATTATAAACTCCTACTCTAAGGCGCTTTGGATGGTTTAGCCTACAACTACTCGTGTAATTATATTCTAAGGTTCACAAAGATGAATCAAGCATTATACACAACGAATGACCTATCGCATTACTAGATCATTAATCAACTAAGATAAGAAACAACCAATCAATATTCAATAATTAAGTTTCATACTTCCTAAGCAAACACACAAATAAATTAGCCGACATGGAGAACATGCAAGCATACACACAAATAATCAAAGACATAATTGAATTAATGAAGTAAAGACTTATCTTGATGTAAGATAGGGTTTAAAACCCTAAAATATCTGTACAAGACACCTTAGGTTCGGTTTTAGGTTTTACTCCAAAGACTCTCCACACAAAGACCGAAAAATTCGGATTCTATATATAAGATTACAATTGCGACGGCCACCTTATGTTTAGTGACGCCGTCGTGTCGCCGCCATTGGGTTTCGCCTTGCCACGTTAACCTTGGCGACGGCCACCTTATGTCCGTGACGCCGTCTCTTCACTTCGACGCCGTTCGATTGCATCTAGGCCGCCCGAGTAGCGACGGCCTACTCTTTTACCACCGGACGCCGTCGCTGAAAATACAAGTTTTGGGTTCGCCCGTCACGAAATCTTGGGACGGCGCCGCTAATAGCACCGACGCCGCCGCCTTCTAACTTCAAAGAATCGTGAGTGCCTCGATTCGACTTTGACCATTTTCTTCAGATATTCGCGCCTTTTCGTCCAAATAAGTGCCATTCCAAAGATTTTGCCTTCACGAGACCTAAAAGTGAAAAGGAACGATATTAAGCAATAACGGATACAAAAGTGATCAAATAAGGACTTAAACGACCCCTCAAAATGGTACCTTTTAAAACCTTATCAGTATGATTGTGTTTTGTAATAAAAAAACGAAGGTGTAAACCTATGCTCTTGATGCCAATTGTTGTCCCAACTCTAGATCAATGATATATAGATTGCAAATGTAAAGTAAATGAATAAGTAAAATTGTCTATTAACTTGTAAAATGATTCTGTACAATGTATATATACTAATCTAACCGGTATGTCTAACCGATGCAACGGTTATGTTTGTAACCGTTTTCTTAACCGCCATTCAATAACTGTTTTTCAGTTATTATGTTTCTATTTGGCGTATTTGGTCCTTCGTCTAATAATAAATACATAAGAAGCATAAAGATAAAGATTATTGGTTCACATTAACATGCACTTTGAGAGTAGGGGCCATATTTGCACCGGAAGCTGCTGCAAAGCTGAATGCAGCTTGATCTGAGAACAAAGATATATGCTACACTTTATACTGAAAAGTCACAAACATAGTCATGCCATTTTGTTAGAGCATGCTGTTTTTGTTGGGAACATTGTTTTCTCATGTCCCTATGTCATTATTTGGCAAATGCATACTTACTTTTCGGGTAGTGGTAAACTCTTACAGTAAGCTGCTTGTTACAGATTTTCTGTTTTGTAATGTACACGCGAGTAGTACACTCCATCTGACAAAAAATAATGAACCAATTCAAGAGTAAATTTTATTTTATTATTATTATTATTATTATTATTATTATTATTATTTTAACTCTGTAGCTGTTATATACACTATTATAGTCCCGTGTTGGTAAGAAAGTGGTTGAGGGAAATTTCAGGTAGTGTTTGATCAAATTCTTGTACTCTTATTTTTTCTAGTAACTCCCGACATTGCAATTTTATTATCTTCCATTAGTGGCACACGGTGTAGTAACACCAAAGTTGTCAAGAAGTGTTGTGACATCAGCATAAGATACACAGCCATAATACAGCATTATCCAAATAACTTTAGCCGTTAACTTTGAGAACACCGAAGCTGGGGTGGTAACTTGATACAACGTTCAAAAAACGTTGTTGTACCCATTGCTTTGTTCCATATTGTACGCGCAA
Organism: Chrysanthemum lavandulifolium; assembly: GCA_022545495.1. Lineage (NCBI taxonomy): Eukaryota > Viridiplantae > Streptophyta > Magnoliopsida > Asterales > Asteraceae > Chrysanthemum > Chrysanthemum lavandulifolium. Next base: position 71,135,321 of record CM040241.1, on the reverse strand, counting down.
GATGTCTATTTAGCATGAGTGACTAATGATGAAATTGTTTTATCTATGATTTTATGTTGAAATTACAAAACAATACTATGTATAACACAAATGGATAGAGCGATAAGCGATAACTGTTGACCTCTCTGTGGCTCAATCGCATTGATTCAAACAAGACAACTAGTAGAAATCTTCTTAGAGCAGTTTCTAAACACAATAGCAAACACCCTTTAAACCAATACTTTTAGGCCCAGCGTGGCTCATCTTATAAGTCATACCATTTGGCTTTCAGTACAATTTACAGAATTCAGCGCATTAAAATACAACATATTAGAGACCAATTCTACGGATTGTGACCTTTCATCTGTAACATATCAAACATTATTTGCTCTACAAAGTGAGGAGAAACAAAATTTTTATCAAGAAATCTGTAAGATCTTAAAAACCATAAACTTGAAACAAAAAGAACATCAAAATGTCTTCATTAAACCTATAAGAACCACTTCACGCGACTTTCTTGTTAATGTTTGTAACAAGTTGACACATTTGAAGTCTCCAAATCCAGAAGTAAACTAAACCAACCCTGATCAATATATAAACCCAAACAGCCTCAATCCCACTCTCATCAGCCAACCTAACCTCCAATATATTAAACCTCCCCCTTTGCTGATGCCCTCTTTCACATGACCATACAGAACATAACCCCGGTCCTCATCTCCTACAGTCACCGAGGTTGGGAAAGTATACGAGTCAAGAGTAGTTTCGTCATAAACCACACACCGTCACTTCAACTGTTAGCACTTTTTATACATTAAAACTTTTCTTGCGACACAACCAAAAGAACCCCATCAGTTTTGCTGCAATGGATTATAAGTGAGCTGTTAATTGAAATGAGATAACTTAACTTTAAAATGCAAAGCAAAAGACCCCTTACTATAATCATATATGTAAAAAAAAGTCAAAATGGAGAGAGATGGACATACCTTTAGAATGTGAAGACATGTGGGATATAGGAGATGAGGGGCCAATAGGAACCACTTCTACTTGTCTTTCCTTTCAATTCATAGCATCCTCTGATTTTCAAACTCAAAAGTGAAGGCAACAACTCTTCTGGTAGATCTTGAATCTTTGGGGAATATCTGATTTCGAGATGTTGGAGGGAGGTGAGGTGTTGGAGCCCCACCGAAACTGATTCCAATTTCTTAAAATCGGATAACTCAAGTGAAGTAAGAGATGAAGGAAGCATATGAGACAATTGACTTCCACTACTCACATCATCTTCCTCTGCCGATTCACCACATAACCATAGGTTAACAAGTGAGGATGGGAAAGTCTGTTGGCCAAACTTTGATATGGGCTTCTTCAAACCCCCTATTGCTAAGAAACCCAATTGGGGGGCCAAAGCCCAAAGGAAGCAACATCCATACTTTCACAATCTGTTATTGTCAGATGTTTTAACGAGGTGAGATTCGGCAAGTCGGCAGCAGGAACTGACTCTATACTCGAACAATCTTGTATTTTTAATTTGGTGATGTGAATGAAACTACTCAATTCATTGATCGATTTCAGATTTTTCCAACTGTTTATAGATACAGCCTCAAGCATCAGTGGCATGCTTGTGTTGAGAAGCACCTCGTTTTCCAGTAGTTGTTCACATCTATCAATTTCGAGTGACTTGAGCTTGTGACCTCCTGTTGGGAAGGAGACAGATGAAATCGAATCACAACCCAAGATACTCAATTCTTGAATGTTGTTTGGCAAATTGCAACGCTCAAGACTCTTACAAACAGTTAATTCCAAAATCCCAAGAGATGTTAGTTGGTTGCATCCATCCTCCTCCTCTTTCTCTCCTAAACTCACCAATTTTGAACACACGATTACTTCCAACTTCCTTAAATTCACAAGAACCTTACTTGCCTCTGCTTCTGATTCCCACAAGTATCTTATTTCATTACACTCCCAGATACTTAATTCTTCAACTGCCCCAAGATAGTCCATAACACCTCTCCACACCTCATCACTAAGTCCTGTAATACTACGAATACTCAAATTGGTAACTGCTGAAGCTACACGAGTCATACTTCTCAATACACCACCACCACAGCCGTTGAGATCTAAAACCCTAAGCGAAGGTAGTGCTTCAAGTGAGACTTCAGCCAAATTAGGACAATCTCCTATATGCAGCTCTTCAAGGCATGGAAACATTACTGCACCTACAACACCACTCTTGGTTGACCATACCTCCCACCCACTCATATCTTCAAAACTTAAACTTTCAAGTTTAGGAAATGCAATACCTGTACCAAGGAACTCTGAGCCCACATCCTTCACCTCGTCCAGACTTTCAATATCCAACTTCTTAAGTGATGGTAGTTGCCCAAGTGGTGGTAGAAAAGTACAATTTCTACCACCCCGAATTGAAACACTAGTCAACTGATCAAATGAGGGATCCCCAATCCACTTTGGAAATACTTTACCTCCATATGACTCAATTATAAGATCTTTCAAATTATCACTATGAGGCTTAAGCGCATTCAGGACCTCATTCTCAAGTGTTTCATTTCGAGCATCGTTAGACTCGTCACGCCATCCCATACGTAACTTACTAACCCTTTTTTGTGATGCATTCACCTCCCATATATCCCTTGCACTTTTCACTTTGTTCAGCCCAAGAATGGAAATATTTCCTTGGAGATTCTTTAAATTCTTAAGCCAAGATATAAAGAAGGCGTTGTTTTCAACAACAATGTTGTCGGAAAGAATTTGTAGGCTTTCCATCTTGCTAATCCCTGATGGCATCATATTCCAAAGCAATGTATCCCGAATATCAAAATGCCGCAAGTTTTTAAGCTTTAAGAAGTTGTCGGGCAACGTGGTCAAGCTATTACAGCCGGAAACGATCAGAGTCTGCAAATTATAAAGATTGCAGACATTTTCTGGCAAATGCGTGATGCTACTTCGAGATAAGTTAAGATACCGCAAGTGCTTCATATTGCCGACACACTCTGGTACCTCCTCTATCTGCAATCTTCTCAAACTTAGAACCCTTAACAATGGTAACTGGGGAAGTGTGTCAACCAGAATCTTACTTGATAAGTAGAAAGTCTGCCAGCTACCATCTCCCACCACATTGGGCATAGCTAAAAACGTTCTCCAACTATTAGCTCTTTCGAATGCCTTGAACTTGTTGTAAGTCATATATTTCTCACAAACAAATGACATATGGCGGTACTTTTTAAAAGCTTCCTTCCTAACATTCTTCTCCACTTCTATGTCTAACCTTGAATAAAATTCTCCAGCAACAAATGTGGCTAAATCATTTATAAGGTCATGCATCATAAACAACGATTCTTCATGAGGCACCTGTTGAAAAAAAGACCTTGACAACAGCTCTTGAAAACATTCCTCACCCAAGCGTTCCATTGATTTTTCTTTACTTGAATTGTGCAAAAACCCTTCCGCCATCCACCACAATATCAAGTCATGTTTCTCAAACACGTAGTCCTTGGGGATCAAGCAACAGTATGCAAACAATTGCTTCAGACGTGCAGAAAGATCATGGTAGCTTAACCTAAGCGCCGGAACAATATTGCCTTCGTCTTCTAACATCCATATCTCATTATTCAACAGCTGCTTCCAATCTTCTTCACCTGTTTTTGTTCTGAGTAAACTTCCAAGTGCTTTTAAAGCCAAAGGCAAGCCACCGCATTTTCTAACTATGCCTTCACCATATGGTCTCAGCATCGGATGTAAATCAAGTTCTTTACACCCAAAGCATATTGAGCAAATAAAGATAAAGCATCATCATGTGACAGCTTCTCCAGATTGTATGGATGATCGCAGCCCAACTTATTAAGCAATTGTTGCTTTCGAGTTGTGATGATTATTTTGCTTCCATGAGCCACATCAATGAATGGCGCCACTAATGTTTCCCAGTCTTCCAGCTTTTCGCTCCAGATATCATCCAAAACAAGGAGAAATTGTTTCCCTGTAAGTTGATCTTTAAGAGCTGCTTGAAGCAAATTTAGATCTGCAAAGTTCTTATTTCCGTCCCCACCTATAGATTGAAAGATGACTTTACTTATATTGAAGCTGTCAAAGTCGTCAGAGACACAAACCCATGCTTTGAGCTCAAAGTGATCCTTCACTTTCTTATCGTCATACAAAAGTCTGGCTAACGTCGTTTTTCCTATCCCACCCATACCAACAATGGGCACAATGCTAAAGTTTCGACTACATGGTTCATCACCCAATAGCTTATGGAGTAATTCCTTCTTATCACCTTCACGCCCAACAACACTAGGTGCATCTACCAAAGAGGTCTGGTAACTTCTATTCATATTTTTGACACACCATCTTTCACAGTTAAACCAAGATTATTTTTGCATCTATGAGTTCTTGTAACCTGGTGGTAATACTATTTAATTTGATTTCCATCCTAGTACTTAGTGAGAAAGTGCAGCAAGTTGGAATGAGCTTTTACCTTGCTACTGATTCCTTGATGAGACTCGTGATGCATAGCGTCTGTGGCCAAAGCATCAAGAATATCATCTATGTCATAAGCCAAATGCTGGAGACCATTCAACCACTTTTAACAGCTTCATCTGTTACTTCTTTCTGAGAAGCATCATTAAGCAAGGCTCGGATCTGGGGTAACTTCCTCTCCCATTTCTTCAGCTCGGTATGAATTCCTTTGGAGCGGGCAATCTTGTTCATGGCTGCTGATGTTAGCTTCTCAAAAATGACTTGGAGCAAGGCAGAAAGAACGATTTCAGCCATTGTTGGTTTTTGGTGAAAGCACAAAAGAAAGTATGAATGTGGATGGATAAGGGTGCATAGAATGGAAGGGTATGAGATACTAGTAATATACTTGCATTATTGTCTAAGTCTTTGTTTATGGTCAATGCTTCAATTATTGTTTTGCTGTTTTCACATTCACTCATCCACCTAACACGATGTGAATGAATGGTAACAAATATTTACTGTACAACCAGTGGCGGAGCCAGAAAATTTGTTCACGGGGGGCATCGTAAGAGGGGTTAAACATGTTAGGAGATGTTATTTTTAACATAATTTGAAATAAATCTGGTCATCGGGTCTGTTAAAATTAAAGACTAAAAAGTTGTTATACTACAATGCAGTTAACCGTAATTATAAATTTAACTGTCGATAAAATAAGATATGGTTGGTGATTTCAACTAGTTTATAGCTCACTTAAGATCAAATACAAATATTATAGAAAAATTTAACATATCAAATGTGGCAAAATTTTACATGCTATTGTGGTCTTAAACAATTTAACTAAAAACATGGGATTATTACGTTGAAACCATAACTAGAAGGTTCAATTAAAATTAAATCACATGCGTGGTTAACAAATTTAAGCTAAAATGTACAATGTTCACACAATTTGAAGATTCCAACTTAGCACTAAAAGATTGAAAACCTAATTTTCTCAAGTTACTTTATATTACTACCTTCGTCCCAAAATTATAGTCCCCGTTTGACTTTTTCGGTCTTTCCTTATCAACTTTGACCTTAAATATTTTTGTTTGTGTTATAAAATAGTTGACAAAAAATATACCAAATGAAAATACATTTAAAACATAATCCATTCATATAATTTGCATAAAGTATTACATAACACAAACAAAAATACTTAAGGTCAAAGTTGTGAAAAAAAGACCGAAAAAGTCAAACGGGGACTATAATTTTGGGACGGAGGGAGTACCAAATAGTCAAATATCAATGCAAGTACATTTTAGAAAAGAGATAAATTAAATAATATTTTCCTACTACCCCACAATCCTCCATCTCACACCTACTTTTACAATTCACATAGTCCACTTCTCTGCATTCTTTCTGATCCATTAAACCCACCGGAAAAAATCAACCTTTTGCATTAGTGAGCATTCTAATTTTTGGCAAACTTAGAACGACGAGGGCACCCAGAGTTTATGATGGAGGGCACTGGAATTTTTTCCCACAAAGTTTACTATTTTTCTTATATATTTTGTGTACCCGCAAGATCTTGGTTGGGGGCATCGCCCCCCACTACTGCTACAGTGGCTCCGCCCCTGTGTACAACTAACTAGTTTAAGACAAGCGAGAGTTAAAAATTTGACAATTAATATCATATGTATCGGAGTTTTGCTACAACCTCCAACTAAATCTTTTTAAGATCTTACGCTTGCAAAAGATCCTACGTAAAGTCGAATCATTTTTCCTTAGTACTACAACAATACCCAATTCCGTCGGTGCATCATTTTTGCTTAGTAGTGTCGTAAAATCCGAAAATCATGATCCAAATCTTTTACATCCATAGATTTTACTATTACACAATCTTTATGTGTATTTGTCAACGAACTTCTTAAATAGCATAAACTTAATTATATAAAAAGGGGATTATTTCATCAATATCCTTTAAAATTTTCATAATTACGTCAATATCTTTCTAAATTTTATAATTACGTTAATATCCTTTAAAAACTTCAAATTACTCATGTATATCCAATTTAATAATTTGGTTTAGAAATTCCTTTTCAAAAATTAGATAAAATTCTTATGCCTATTTTACCCTTTTCTCAATCATAACTAAACATTAATCAAGATTTAGGAACACATAGAGTGATAATTACATCTTCGCCATGATACACCCAATTTGTAATACAACATTTTAGTAGGCATTTAGATAATACTTTTGGATATTATTATCATTTAATTATATAAATAAAAGGTTTTGTTAACAACAAATCTTAGAGTGTTGTATAAATGTATGAATTTACTTAATATTAATACATACCTTATTGAAACTCAGTTACCTTAATTATATGTGTTTAAATCATGTAGTTATAGAAATGATATGTTCATATTTGGAAACATTTTTAACTATACAAAGCTTATACAACACATTAAGTGTTGTTGTTAACAAAGCCCATGTATAAAAAATGTTTATTTGGATAAATATGAGTATTTTGAAGATTTTAAAAGGATATGTAATTATGATATTTAGAAGGTTATTAAAGTAAATATAGAGTTTTTCAAGGATATGGATGAAATTGCCCTTATAAAAGAAACATTGTGGTCAATAAATAAAATGTTGAAAACCTAAACAATAAAATTACAAAAGCATACTCAACTAGCTTATAAGACCTGTGGAATCCACGGGTTTTTAGAAAAGATATTGCAAAAAATAAAAAAATTAAAAAAAAATATTGTGTAAACAAAATAAACAAAAGAACAAAAAGTAAACAGGCTAAATTATTTATTCGAAAGGAATATGAAGTAATAAGTAAATGATAATATAGAGTAATAAGTGAATGATAGTATAGAGTACAATGCTTGTAACTAATAATGTAATAAATGGTCATGCACATGAGCTCCAATCTTGACCGCCTTTAAAAATAAGCCAATGAACATTAGGTGAGCACCTAATAAGTATAAAAATAAAGTGTAAGTAAAACATTTGTGTGATTGATAATACACGTAAAAATAATAATAATATAATAATAATAAAATAAAAAATAAAAAATGGCATAAATGACATTATATGAAAATCCGTACATATCTCTTGAAACTTGATCATAGACCGTAAAGAACCTCTTTGTAGACTACATTTGTAGTAGTCTTTAATAAATTATCATCCGCATCACAAACAACAACCTTCAAATATAGAGGTTGAATGTTGTAGAAGAAACATTCAACCTCTATATTTTTAGTGTTATCCAAGTAACTTTCATTTGCGCAAAGGTTATTGACCCGTGGAATCACGGGGTTTTTAAAGAGATTATGCATCAAAAAATTAAGTGTGTAAACAAAATAAGAAAGAACAACAAAAATAAACAGGTTAATCATTTTTCTGAAAGGAATAGTAAGTAATAATAAGTCAACGATAGTATAAAGTACAATGCTTGTAATTAATAATGTAATAAACGCCGTGCATCGTGTCATCCGATTTTGATGGTCTTTCAAAAGGAAATGTTTGTAGTGAGCGTTAATTAAGTAATAAGAAAATGTCCATTCCATGAACACCTAATAAGTTTAAAAAAATAATGTGAGTAAAAGAAGTTTGTGATTGATAATATACTTAATTTTTAAAAATGGGATAAAATATTTCATATACATATTGTACATACCTTTTTAACCTTGTTCATAAATCTCAGAAAAATAGAAGTATGAACATGCAATGATAACCGGTGTTGGATTAATGACACATTTTTGAAAAATTTAAAACATTGCTTAGTTTTCAATTATTCATCATCATCCGATGGCACAAAAGGTACATAATGTGGGATTGTGGGAGATATAATGTATAGCTTATAGACCCGTGGAATCACGGGGTTTTTAAAGATATTATGCATAAAAAAAGTGTGTGATGAAAGTAAGAAAGAATAATGAACGTAAACGGTATGGAATGTTCTTTTAACGGAATAATAAGTTATAAGTTAATGATACTATCAACTACTATGCTTGTAAATATCTATGTAATAAACATCCATTGCCTCGTGATCTCCAATTTTGATGGTCTTGAGATAGGGCTGAGCATCAAAGGTCTAAAACCGAACCGGACCGACAAAACCGACCGAACCGACAAAAACCGAGCCGACCCGACATTCCGTCGGTTCGGTTTCGGTTTCGTGTTTTACATGCTTTCGGTTTCTGGTCGGGTCGGGTCGGGTCGGCCCAAAACCGACAAAAACGTACTAAATACACCTAAACCGAACCGAACCGACGGCCCGACACAAAACCGAACCGACCCGACGGCCCGTCGGTTTGGTTTCGGTTTAGGTTTTTCATGAATTTCGGTTTTTGGTTTTGTCGGTTCGGGTCGGTTTTGGACCGAGGCTCAGCCCTATCTTGAGATACAAATGTATGTAGTGACCATTGTAACACTTCAACCCAATGTCCATTACCTGAACACCTAATAAGTTAAAAAAAATGTGTCAGTAAAAGAAGTTTGTAATTAATAATAATTGTAAATATAAAAAATAGCATAAAACATGTCATATGTATATTGTACATACCTCTTGAACGATAATCATAGACTTTGAAGGAGTTATTATAAACTACATTTGTAGTAGTTTTGATAGATTACAATCCACATCGAAACAACAACCTTCAAAACTTTTTGCTTTTGACACGTGAAAGAACCACGATAGTCCGCTCCATGTCTCGAAAAGCGGGACATGACAGGTACAAACCAACTTTTGAAAGCGATTGCCATTGGCTCTTGTTTATTGCCATGGCAACTGACACTAACACATGATATTGTTTTCTCACTATCTTTAGCGGTAAATGTTTATCAGACGAAGTAACTCTCAATCTTGGTATATGATAACCTTATTTTCAAAATGTGTTTCGTTAATTATCTGTGAATTTTTTAAAAAATTATTCATAAAAGGATAGGTGTGAATAAATTAACAAACAACTACGAACGTATATATCTTCAATTATTTATTGAAATGAATAATAACTAATATGTCATATGATAAACACTTAATGTTAGAAAAGATGAAACGAATTCAGTTAACTTTTATAATATAATTTAAGTGATATATGTTGCTTGTATGGTGACATCTGTGAAAGTATATGTTCTCTATAGATAAATGATGAGATTAAAATGCCGATAAATATATAAGTTAATGATACGAATTATTTGTTTGAAATATTAAACAATTTACATAATCAAAATGTTTGGAATTATATTTGATGAACATATCGGCCGATTAATCTACCTAACACTTCTGTTGTCTACATTTATGTATTTTACAAACATGCTAAGCTTATAACAACCATAGTTTTTTTATGACCATACAACAACAATAATAATATACAATATACACCATCGGAAGGAGGTACGAATTTATATGACCATTAAAATAAGCTAATTCAAACACACCATTTTCAATTCGACCTATTTGAAATGAACAACATTCTAAATCAGCCCACATATCCGTAAATAGGCTGAAACATGCATTTAGTCAAACAATATTTATAAATTAAAAATAAAGTTTGCATACACGGTTCAGTATGTGAAAATATACATACTTTATCCTATAAGTCGAAGCATAAAGTCAAGTTTCATGCTTGAAGGATATGTGGTCGCATCCGGTTTCATGCTCCAGAAAAGTAATGCATCACCCATTTTTGGCTTAACAGATAAACCTTCTTTACCGCATTCTAATAGTTCATTCCACCAAGGTACAACATCGAAGTTTCCTTTTGCAAAAGGGAATACTGTTTCACCCCCTTCTTCATCATCTGATCTGCACACGGCGAACGAATTAAGGGTTCAAACTAGACAATACATTAATCCATGATATACAACAACAAAGAAAGCATTACTTACAGACATCAGAACTGCCGCCATCCGTTGAGCCCCTCTTGAAATGCAATCAATAATTCAAATTCAAAAGCACCACCATTTAAGTAATAGATTGTGAACTTCAATCACGTATCCAATCCAAACATCATCACCATCACCTACTAATTTGCAGTAGTAAAATTCAAAATCATCACCACTTAAGTAATAGATTGTGAACTTCAATCACGTATCCAATCCAAACATCATCACTATCACCTACTAACTTGCAGTAGTAAAATTCAAAATCTTTGTCTTTAGTGGCCAGCTTTAAATAAAATACAACTAATCAAACATAAGCAAGATTTGATAGAACTGATCAATTAAATCAATGAAAGTTTAGATTAACTGACATTAAAGGGAGAACCCAAATTAACACAAAAATTAAAACCAACCTGCAGAAAATTAACTGACTGTCATATTCGAACAACCCCTAAATTAACTGACTGCCAGGGTCAAAAATATTTGTACACTAACATTAGCCTTGATGCTGCGAAACAGCTGCCTCTATGATTCAAAGTCATAATAAGTAACTCTATAACCAAAATAGATATATTATGAGCCTACCGACGGTCATATTCTTAGGGATTTTATCTAAAATGTTAGCATGTAGTCTTCATAAGAGGAAATATAAAATATCATGTTGTTACAACATGGTACCTTCAGACCATTCTTGCACTTTACTCTTGATACATCAACGTAGAGTTGGACAACAACATGATCATTCACATGGGCATTTTCTTGAGCATCATTTTCTATTAGGTGGATAATGTATTGGTATAGAGAACAAAAACCATGTTACTAAACAATAAAGGTGCAATTAGAACCCATTTACTTAGTAATGGGTCAACTTAAGTTGTATTTAAACTCAAATGGGTCAAATAATAACTTTAACTAAAAGGGAAATGGGTCTAACAGGCGAAAATCATCCCAAATCTTAATGTTTCTATTCAAAGGGTTACATTATCCGATAATAAGTTGGTCATCGTAAATGTAAATAAAAAAGTATGCACTAATCTTAGAAGACCTATTTCTAATAACTCTAATGTTCCATCACACCCTAGTACCGGTTAGGTTGCTTATTTCCCATTACTCTAATGCTCATTCTATAGTTCGTGCATATCGTTTAGACATTAAGCTCAATTATATTTGGTTTAATGAACATAATGTATTGAGTGGAACTTAAAAATAGCAAATATGTTAACAGCCAAGTACTTTTGCATATCGACAGAATTATACCAAATGAACATCAGTGTGCCTGACAAATTCAACATTTTGCTAATTTGTCTAGTTCATGTTCCATAATCAATCATGCACCTAGACATGGTTGCTAATCAAGAATTTAGAAGGCCAACAACATAAAGTAAGCCAAATAATAAAACTCAATAAAAATGAACATACATTAAACAATCCAAACAAAAAAATGTAGGATAACTTTAGCAACATACCTTAAGTGGGTGTCCCAGGCAAACTACAATTGAAGCCTCAATGTCGTTCTCGGCAGCTACCATACAACTGACTCTGCGCCGAGACAATAATAAATAAATAGATAAGATACATATTCAATTCATAGCGACTGTTTCTAAACAATCCATAATTAGTTGCAACTATTTATCCCTGATAACAGTTATAAAGGAGACCACTATGCATAATGAAAATAACATCTAACTATTACCTTGAACACATGGATTTTCCCACTAAGATCAAAGGGGTACTTGGCAGCGACCTTTCGTACAATATCCGAGTGAAAAGTAACCAATTTTTCTAGAGCCTTTCTTCTACCATTAGTATCTGTTAGAAGCGAATATCAGTTACGCCAATATATGAAAAGCTTTGGTCCAACCCGCCTAATAATATTATTTTTCATGTTTTGATCTAAGTTTAAAATGAGCGACTTACCCAAATTATTTTAAAAAAACAATGCAAAGAATAAGGAATAATAACTTTATATATATACTATTATTTTTTGAGCCAGTTTAATAAGCCAAGACTGACTAACAATAGTGTTTGTGTGATAACATCAAATAATCCTGATATTCTAAGTGTTAATTTCCCCATTTATAGATATATTATGCTTAAAATGTTATTTGAATCGTCCTTAATCCATCTTATTTTGTTTCAGGAGTAATTTACTATGAAGAAGCGGTATTTGGACAATTCTGGGCTCAAGATCGGATTATTCTTACATTCACAAAGACTACGGCGGAACGAAGTGATGAAGTTACGCCGTAATTATATTTACGAAGACTACGGCGTAACAAGCTAATGGATTTACGCCGTAATGAGACAACGACATAACTATCATTCAAGTTACGATGTAACTAACATTTTATGAAGACTACGGCGTAACCATCAGCTCAAGTTACGCCGTAATCCTGGACTGGCATTAGTATTTCTGCTTATGAAGAACTACGGCGTAACTATTTCCGTAGCTCAAATTAGGGTTTCATGCCTATAAATACATGACGATTTTTGCATTTGAAGATCATCTCCCCTTTCCCAAACCTTTTCAGGGTTTGGGGAGAGCAACCACATAAGAAGATGTTAGGATCGTAAACACATATGATTTATGTGATTTCAGGAGATCTTGGTTGGTGGAGGAAGATGAAGAGATTCATCTTTTTACTGAGAGAAAGTAGAGAGAGGGTGGAGAAAACAAGATAAGTTTATTGATAAGAACAAATACACTAACCTAATGCTTAACCACACCCCTCATGGAGAGTCATGAGGGGTATTTATAGGCTCAACATTCTATTACTTTGCCACTTAAACGATACTAGTCCCTGCGGGCAAAGTATACTACGCATCTAGTCCAATTCACATAAGTGACGTTATCTTTATAAAAAAGCGAGGCTAACAATCTCCCTCCAAGATATCGTCACACGTGAATGGTTACAATGAGACCTATAAATACATAACAAAGTAAATTACAATAATAATAAACTATGTTGATGTTGTTAAAGCGCAGAGTCTCTGTAGTCTATATACTGAGGCAAACTTGAAGTTCTGTCTTCCGACGATCTCGGCATTTAGTCTTTGGCGCTGACATCACAAATCCTTGTAGCTCTGAACTTCAACTGTAATGGTCTAGTTAGGTTATTACTCCCTCCTAACTAGTGAGCCTTTTTCCTTTCTTTTGCTCCCTCCTGAATCGACAACTCTCTTCCAACACGCAGCAGAGAAAGTAGACTCTTGATTGTAGCACAATGGTTGTCGCTCTGGGAACATGATAACAACATAACTCACTTAGTATTGCATCCAAGTTGGTAAAAAGCCCCGATGTACACACACTACTTCTCCTTCTTCGGTATTAAGCACAATTCCCTTCGGCTAATACGTCTCGTTTTACATGTAACTTCATCTGGTTACGAGTAACTTGGAAAGTTACTCGTAAGAAGCCCTGCTTACGCGTAAGGTTACGAGTAAAAAGCTTTACGCTTAAGAAAACCTTACAAGTAAGCAGTTTTTTTACGCCTAAGAATGTTGGCTTACGCCTAAGAAAGAAAGGTTTACGCGTAAAAGAAGACCTTGCGAGTAAGCAACGCGGGTTACGCATAAGTTACGCGTAAGAACATGTCTCTGATACCACTTGTTAGGATCGTAAAATCATTAGATTTATGTGGTTTCGGGAGGTCTTGGTTGGTGGAAGAAGATGAAGAGATTCATCTTTTTAGTGAGAGAAAGTAGAGAGAGGGTGGAGAAAACAAGATAAGTTTATTGATAAGAACAAATACACTAACCTAATGCTTAACCACACCCCTCATAGAGAGTCATGAGGGGTATTTATAGGCTCAACATTCTATTACTTTGCCACTTAAATGATACTAGTCCCTGCGGGCAAAGTATACTAAGCATCTAGTCCAATTCACGTTAGTGACGTTATCTTTATAAAATAGCGAGGCTAACAGAAGAATTATGGCTTAGGAGCGTGAAGAAAGAAGTTCTCATCTACGATTTTCTTTGTATTCGAGTTTGAATTCTTTTATGTTTTACTAGAAATCATACTATGGATTCATGTTATTAACTCAAGTTTATATTTATGTTATTTATCCTCTTTATCTCTCTTTATAGACATCTACTTAGTCTTATCATAGGTCGCTAGTTTCGGTAATATTATAAGCTTGTTAGTATCTAGAGGGTTGGGAGAATTGACCAACTAACCTCAACTCACTAGGTTGCGAAGTATGGAAGGAATTGGCCATAGTACAACCATCCTTTGTGTGTGAATTGACCAAATGATCACCTATCAACCAGAGGTATTTAAGAAGCTAGGGGAAATCTAAGTTCCTAACGGTCGGGTTTCCATAGACTAGGTCTAGTAGATTTGGTTCTTAATGACTGCTATTAGATTACTGAATGATCCCGGGTAACCTGATCATCTTGGTGAGGGGTCTAAGAATTATGGGCTAAGACAAATTGACCAAAGGATTCTGGCGAAATTTACCCATTATATTGAGCTTAAGTATTGAGAATCAAAACATATCTAAAATCTTGGTTAAACTTCACTCTTCTATTACTTTGTCCTAAATTCTACTCCTGTGTAATTAGGATAATTCTATCCATTTTATCATACCATTATCAACTTATCTTATTTATCTCTTAGTATCTTAGTTCTTTCAAGGACACAACTCTCTTGGGACGACACTCGGATTTATCTAAGGCATTACTTCATCTGATCGGGTTCTCTGCCCGTTAGCATGCGTTTATCCTTATATATCTCAGTTTTATAAATATTAAAGGCGGGATGAAATAGCACATCATTTTTTTGACGTCACTGCCGGGGAGCAGTTAATGAAAGATCTAAGGTATGAATTTATAATTTTGACCTATGTTAAGAGACGTGAATACCCTCCAGTTCTTATAAGGTACGTATCTCACTCTCTCGTATTGCAATTTTCGGATATATTTTTAATATTTACTTTGAAGCTATTATTTATGGCGTAGCTTTTATTAAAATTATGGTATAACCTTTATATAATAATAAAAATTTTAATAATTAAAAATTAATTACGGCGTAACCCTAAATTTGAATTACGCCGTAAGTTTTGGATGGTACAAAATCTCAGCTATGGCTGAGCAATTAGGTTTTTACCAAACCTTTTAACAGCGATCACTACAGTAAAAATCTTCCTAAATATCTTGTTCATCTTTTGCAATTGCTAAATGGCTGGTAAGATTCCTCTTAACCCTTTTGATTCTCTTTGAATTATTTTTCAATTAGGGGATCTTGCTTCTTTCGTGTTAATTATGCTATTGACCTGTTTAATTTATGATTTAGATTAATCTTTCATGTTTTGTTTAATCATGTTAAAACCTTATTGGTTGTTAGGATCGGTGTAATCAAATTAAAAAGGGGTTTTTGGTTAAGCAGAATAATAATGGTCTAGGCGCATTCTAGTAAGACTATATAAATAAAAATTATGCTTTTATTTACCTTGGGTAACTTTTGGTGATTACGGCGTAATCTATTGCTGGTCGTAACATGGTTCTGTTCTGAGAAATTGGGAGAATTACGGCGTAATCATGGGATTAGATTACGCCGTAGTTGTGTTCTGTGAACGTATTACGGCGTAACCCATAATTTAGCATTACGCCTGTAACAATTCGCATTTTATGATTTCTATCCATTTTCGAATTTTACTATTCACTTTACTATTCATTTTTACTATTCATCACCGAAAATTTTATTTCACATTCTCGTAAGTTAACTTATTTTAGTGATAACCTGAGAGTTTGACAATCGTTAGATCATCTTCGCAAAAGTTATTAAGAAAACATCGTCTTAAAGTTTCGCTTTGGTTGGAGCACCATTTAAACATCCCGCGATAACGAAAACCAACTCGACAATTTTTCTCACATCGATTAATTTTAGATCACTCATAATCAATTAGAGAATTTTTAAAATTTCATTTAAATGTTACCAAATAAACCCCGAGTCAGACGAGACTAAACTTACGCTTTTAAACAATTCTACTTAGACCCGACTTAACCATTCTCGCCTCTGTATTTCCTAAGATGTTTAGACACTTTTACATTTTTGGAAAAATCAAACATATTTCCTCCTCCTTTGACCATAAAGAAATTAACCTTGTATCGCTCTACATTTTTGCTTAAATCGCGTAACTTTTAGACTTTACGATAGTCGTTAAGTTATCCCACGACAATCTAAAACCACATTTTGACATCTCATAACACTTATAAACTAATTTTAGTCTACTTTAAATAAATTCACGGTTATTTCCGAAAATCCGCTCTTTTCTCGATAAATTGCATTTTTCACGTATTTAGCATACGCTTCCTGGTTTTAACGTTATGCGACCTATTAAACTTATCACTCATTTTTATAAGATAATAATGAGTATATTGATGAGTTTAATCATTCCTATAAGTTTCATATTTTTACGACACCCGGTTTTATGTTTCATGAATTAAATACTTAC
This sequence comes from Chrysanthemum lavandulifolium, assembly GCA_022545495.1. Taxonomy (NCBI): domain Eukaryota; kingdom Viridiplantae; phylum Streptophyta; class Magnoliopsida; order Asterales; family Asteraceae; genus Chrysanthemum; species Chrysanthemum lavandulifolium. The sequence goes on along the minus strand of CM040241.1, from coordinate 71,118,542 downwards.
CGTTAGCGATTTTCGGAACCAAACCCACTCCGTAAACACAAGATAATATCTAAACATCACAAATAGCTTCCCACATCCTCATTTCCAGCCTATTACACGTTTTATATGATAACCAATACAAGTGTATAGATTACTTATGCATTAAGTTACATAAACTAGATAAACCTTACATAAAAGCTAGCAAAGTCATACATAATCTCTTCCAAACTTATCACCTCCTCATATGAATGTGTAATACACATGTAGGGATGATATTTGATCTTTCCTTAGATCATTACAAGCATACAATTTAACGATGGTTAGTTTTTAACCCAATATATAGTTAACTCCTAAATTTTCCCTATAAATACCAAGCTAAAACTACATAATTTCTTGCACCCTCCTCTCTTTATCTATCAAAGTCCTAAAACCCTAAGGCACTTATCTTATACTTTGTAAGAAAGTTAACTAGTTTTTGAAAGAAAACGGTGTTTGATCTTCGTTCTTGGAAGTTTTCAAGAAAGAGTCGTTATAATCTTCAAATAACTTCAAGTCTCTAAAAAGACGTTGTTATAATCATCTTTTCTTCTTCGGGTTCTCAAGAAGGCATTGTTATAATCTTCTAATAGCCTTGGGTTTTCGAAGATTACAAATACTACGTCGAAGCTCCGCTTATATTTCCTTTTTCCATAATACTCAAGCATTCTATATTAAGGTAAGTATTTATAAGACTCAAACTTATTTAAATACTTATAAACTTTGTTAGTTTATTTATTATATTTATAAACTCTTAATATATCATATAATCAAGTAATCAAAATACATGTTTTACGTGTTGAGCACTACAACACTAGGGAACTTCATGTGAGGGGTTCATTTGGGTAAACGGATCGACGAGTTGCTGGATTTACGAATTAAAGTGTCCTAGCTCCTCGAAACGTTTACTGCATGACATCTGAATTATGATGGCCCGAACGGTAGTACGAGATATACAAACTAAAACCCTTTCTATAAACAAGCATACAAATACTACATCATGATCAATATAAGGACGTATATAGGCATCTTTATACTTTCGCATCGTTATTCCGAACCTAAGAGTTGACATCATATTCTAGGTTATACGTAGAGACTTCCAGGCTTATCCATCGATTCCGTTATACGTTGTGATATCATTTATCAAAGTGAGTCATAGCCCCTACTCTTTTAATACTTGTTTTAACTCTTTGGGGAAGATACATGCTCAACTAGTTGCTTTTACTTGTATAAATAATCAAAACATTATACTTAATTGCATTATACATGATTGCATTATACTTGATTGCATTATACTTGATTACGTTATACTTGATTTCGTTATATATGCTTGGAAATACTTTACTCGCTTAATTTAAATACATGATTTGTATTTACATACCTACACAATACTCTATACTGTCGGAGAGATATTGATAGTACTATAAGTCGGGTATATGCCCCCGCCCATGTGTACCAAATTCATGACCTTGGGAGTAATATAGTACTATTTGATTGCATTATACATGATTGCATTATACTTGATTGCATTATACTTGATTACGTTATACTTGATTTCGTTATATATGCTTGGAAATACTTTACTCGCTTAATTTAAATACATGATTTGTATTTACATACCTACACAATACTCTATACTGTCGGAGAGATATTGATAGTACTATAAGTCGGGTATATACCCCCGCCCATGTGTACCAAATTCATGACCTTGGGAGTAATATAGTACTATTTGGGAAGATGCCCCCGCCCTTGTGTACCAGATTTATGACCTTGGATGAATATAATCCGGTGTATTGTGTAAACTATATTTTGGCAAAGGGTTGTGAACACACACGGTTGCAAGTTTTGTATGGGCGAACTTGAACTGAGTGGATTTACAATGCCTTTCTTGTGTAAACATTCTTTAAAGGCTTTTACATGTTAAACAAACTCTATGAACTCACCAACCATTGTGTTGACACTTTTTAGCATGTTTATCTCAGGTCAATAAGGCGATAGCTGTTTCATGGAACTTAGAGTCGTATGACATGTTTTGAAGATTTTATACATTCGTATTTACCATTCAAAACATTTTGTAAACACATATGTATCATACTTTGGAATCACATTGTTTGTAACTCTGATTTCATTAATCAAATGGTAACTTTTCAAAACGTCTCATTTGGAGGTCGTTTTCTATAACTTGTACTCTGTATTATGAAGTAGCACCCCAGTGACACAATCTTCCGCTGTAGTATTTTGGGGGTGTTACAATGCCGTAATGCCCGTTACGCTGTAATTATTCCTAGAGTTACGCCGTAACAACATATCAGTCTGCATTGTTTAATCTGCGTTTCTCTTTCAGGAAACAACAACGACACCCCTGCCCAATGGGTGCGATTCATGACTTATGGTGCTGATGGAAGAAAATCATGCAGGGCCGATTATGAGAAATTGGCTAAAAAAGAGATTGACACTCCGGAAGCTCTCGATTTCACCGAGTTCGAAACAGTCAACAATGGGGTAGCATGTAGGACTCTAAAATCATTTTTCAAAGTGAAGTACACTGGCGACGAAGGTTCATTCACTTGCTCAGCTTGGTTGTAGCTTTTCAAAATCAAAGAGCCCGTCATACCAGAATATGTTAGAGAGTTCTTGGCGTCTGTTGAACTTAGTGAAGATGTTATAGAAATTGATGCAACCTCGCTCTATTTTCAACTTGGGGGAGTGAGAAGGGAAATGACTTTAAGGCAGTTCATGCTCCAGATGGGTTTGTATAGGGAAAGAGATTGGCTCTATTATGTGGTATGAATTTGATGGTCAATGCTGGAGGTTTAGGCCAGACGGATACAACCCAGTCCTTTAATTCAATAGCATCTCTTCAACTCCTAGTTACAACTCAAAGCATCCCCCCCCCCTCATGCACATTGATCAGAAGTCCCATTCCCCGATTGGTTCATAGGCTCATTGCATGCTCCATCAAAGGAAGGCATTCGGCGAGGGAGAAGATGACGATGGATGATTTGTATTTGCTACATGGTATGGATGGTGGGAACTTGATTGATGTTCCTTGGTATTTGGCTAAGTTCATGTCAACCGGAGCAAAAGGTTTCAAAAGAGCATGATTCAAGGGGCTCATTTGATTGGTAAGCTTGCGAAGATGTTCAGGTTGATGAATCTCAAGCTTTGTCATTGGTTACTCATGGTAGGGATACTAGCTTGATTGGGTCTAACAAGCTATTTGAGTATGGGATTTGTCGTTTGAATGGTTTGGGTGAGGCCGAGTTGATGCCAGATGCTCCACTAAGAGGAGAAGGAGCAAGTCAAGCCGGTGGTAGTGGTGCAGGTGGTAGCCAAATGGGTGCCGAGGAGGAGGCCCTAAGGGTTTGATCTAAGGCTACCATGAACGTTGGGGATAGATTTCTAAGGATTGATGGACGGCTCGATCATATGGAGAGCCAATTCAATGAGGAGAATTGATAGCTTGGATGCAGGTTTGTATGGGTTAAGCACCCAATTTGATGGCTTTTCAGGTACATTGAACCAGGTGCAGGAGCTCCAGCAAGACTTCTTCAATTGGAGCGCAGACCGCACGAGCCAGATGCTTCAAGAGATGCACCTCAACCACCCCCGTTTGCATGGAGCTCCATACGTTTACCAACCGGATATTCTGGACATTGGAGTCCAGCATGGTGTAGCCTACATGAATCCTCAACCAACCCCTGGAAGCACCACGAGTACCCCGTTTGACCATGGACCATGATCTCGACAGGGAGGATTAACTCCCTTGTCTCTTGAACAATTTCTCTACTTTCTAAACAATACTATTATGTCTATAATAATTAAACTCCTAGGATGATTACTATTATGGTGTTGATCTAAGTACCAATAGGTACAAATTTTCCATGTGTTTTTGTGCAGGTCCTGTTCTGGAGAGATAGTTACGGCGTAACTAGTTCATAGAGTTATGCCGTAACTCATCACTGAGGAAGTTTAAGTTGTTAGGCTATTTAAGTTACGGCATAGTCAGTCCCTTTAGTTACGCCGTAGCAATCCTTCTGACCTTTATTGAGACCTCCTTGGCAAGTGATTGAGAGGGGAGTTTATTTCTTTCTTAGTTCTTTTTCATTTCTATTTTCTTTTCCTTTTTATTTTCTTACAAAAGGGACTTTGTACACTTCAAGTGGGGGATAGGAATAGAAATGACGTGTGTGTTTACTTAGTCTGCTTGCCCTAATTTTCTAGTTGGTTTGAAACATTAAGCTCTTTTGAAAAATTTTGACATGTTTTTAACCAAACTAGAATTATATGAAGCCGAGCACACAATAACCTTTAATGTAATTGGTGAGATTTAGCCTTTCCGTTTCCCTTATTTTTACCCAAATCTACCAAAAATTGAGTGTGCCGATAGTATTGTATACTTTAGAACTTGGCTTTTACATCACTTCGAGACCATAGACGAGTAGTGTATCAAGTTAGCTTGATTCATTTGGAAAAGGCAATTCGAAGAGGCAAATGTGTTAAGATTAAACCAAATAGCCCATACGTGTTCATTTGTGTGCGTTTTTCGACTAGTCACATTGACTTGTCGACCTCCGTGATAATCCCTTTTTGTTGCACTCATTATTAGTGCAAGATGCCCCTAGTTACACCCATTTGAGCCTATCATTTCATTTCTTAACCCATATACATTTTTACACCTTTTCACCTTATCCTACCGTATAGTCTTATTTTATGATCGGGAAGTCACTGTTTACCCTAGTTCAAGGTTTGAGTAAAAGTTTCAAAAATCACGCTTACTTTGAAGTCAATTATTTGAAGATCATTAAAGATCCCCCATATTCTCCTTATGTCCATCTCAAGTGTGGGGATAATTTATAATTCATTGTACTCCCTCTATAATAAACAAGTATATTATTATTATTATTATTATTATGGATTAGTTCTTATTGATAAAAGTGCAAATTGTTATAGCACTATGTTAAGTGATTATAAGATATTAGCATTTAGGAGGCCACCTCGATCACATTTGAAGATTGGAGTTGGACAAGGTACCAATGTTTCGAGAAGCAGGAAATGTATTCATCATGACGTCCACTAATGGTGCATTCCCCTGACACATCATGATCCGGTTTCTGTATCTTGAAGTTGAACTTTGGATGAACGGTGGGCGGTGACGACCTAGCTTTGAGCTAAGACTATTTGTTTTCTTTTTCTTTTTCACCCATTAAATTATCCCATATCTTACCTTACCCTTTTTGTCATGAAGCGTGTCTAGGTGATGAAGTGATCAATCCTTGGTATCTTGGCCATGGATTTGGTCATGTATCATTTATTTTGTCCACTTTATCGTGACACGTTAGTAATGGCACAACACCCTAAACCTTTGATACATTATAACCCAACATTGCCTTCTAAAGATTGTCTTAACCTTAGCTCTAGTGGTGGAGATGTGTGTAATCCACAAGCCTATGATAGAATACTTACTATGTCTGTGCAAATTGAGTGATCACCCCGAAATTAAACACTTAGATTAGGATGAGTGTGAGAGTGTTTCGTGAGGTGGTCAGCGCTAAAAATTATTCTAGCATGGGAGCTCTTAACTGCATGTTCCTCGATTTACTCGAAGAATGTATTATTTCTCTTATAATCTAAAAGTATACTTGAGGGCAAGTAGAGTTTAAGTGGGGGGATATTTGATAACATCAAATAATCCTGATATTTTAAGTGTTATTTTCCTCCTTTATTGACATATTATGCTTAAAATGTTATTTGAATTGTCCTTATTCCTTCTTATTTCGTTTCAGGAGTAATTTACTATGAAGAAGCGGTATTTGGACAATTCTGGGCTCAAGATCGGATTATTCTTAAATTCACAAAGACTACGGCGGAACTAAGTGATGAAGTTACGCCGTAATTATATTTATGAAGACTACGGCGTAACAAGCTAATGGAGTTACACCGTAATGAGACTACGACATAACTATCATTCAAGTTACGACGTAACTGACATTTTATGAAGACTACGGCATAACCATTAGCTCAGGTTATGCCATAATCCTGGACTGGCATCAGTATTTCTGCTTATGAAGAACTACGACGCAACTATTTCATAGCATTACGCCGTAGCTCAAATTAGGGTTTCATGCCTATAAAATACATGACGATTTCTGCATTTGAAGATCATCTCCCCTTTCCCAAACCTTTCCAGGGTTTGGGGAGAGCAACCACAGAAGAAGAATTATGGCTTAGAAGCGTGAAGAACGAAGTTCTCGTCTACGATTTCCTTTGTATTCGAGTTTGAATTCTTTTATGTTTTTCTAGAAATCATACTATGGATTCATGTTATTAACTCAAGTTTATATTTATGTTATTTATCCTCTTTATCTCTCTTTATAGACATCTACTTAGTCTTATTATAGATCGCTAGTTTCGGTAATATTATAAGCTTGTTAGTATCTAGAGGGTTGGGAGAATTGACCAACTGACCTCAACTCACTAGGTTGCGAAATATGGAAGGAATTGACCATAGTATAACCATCCTTTGTGTGCGAATTGACCAAATGATCACCTATCAAGCGGAGGTATTTAAGAAGATAGGGGAAATCTAAGTTACTAACGGTCGGGTTTCCATATACTAGGTCTAATAGATTTGGTTCTTAATGACTGCTATTAGATTACTGAATGATCTCGGGTGACCTGATCATCTTGGTGAGGGGTCTAAGAATCATAGGCTAAGACAAATTGACCAAAGGAGTTTGTCAAAATTAACCCACTATATTGAGCTTAAGTATTGAGAATCAAAACATATCTAAAATCTTGGTTAAGCTTCACTCTTCTATTACTTTGTCCTAAATTCTACTCCTGTGTAATTAGGATAATTCTATCCATTTTATCATACCATTATCAACTTATCTTATTTATCTCTTAGTATCTTAGCTCTTTCAAGGTCACAGCTCTTTTGGGACGACACTCGGGTTTACTTAAGGCTTTACTTCATCTGATCGGGTTCTCTGCCCGTTAGCATGTGTTTATCCTAGTATATCTCAGTTTTATAAATATTAAAGGCATGATGAAATAGCACATCATTGTGATTGCTTACTTAAGTGACTGCTTAATGCGTATGTTGCCCCTTCATATTCCCTGTTGTGTTCGATATCCCGTGGTCACTGATGAAAAGAACAAAATTAACTGACTGTCATATTCGAACAGCCCCTACATTAACTGACAGCCAGGGTCAAAAATATTTGTATACTAAGATTAGCCTTGATGCTGCAAAACAACTATCTCTATGATTCAAAGTCATAATAAGTAACTCTATAACCAAAATAGATATATTACGAGCCTACCGACTGTCACATTCTTAGGGATGTTTACCTAAAATGTTAGCATGTAGTCTTCATAAGAGGAAATATAAAATATTATGTTGTCACAACACAGTACCTTTAGACCACTCTTGCACTTTACTCTTAATACATCAATGTAGAGTTGGAAAACAACATGATCATTCACATGGGCATTTTCTTGAGCATCATTTTCTATTATGTGGATAATGTATCTGTATAGAGAATAAGAAACCATGTTACTAAACAATAAAGGTGCCATTTGAACCCATTTACTTAGTAATGGGTCAACTTAAGTGGTATTTAAACTCAAATGGGTCAAATAATAATTTTAAGTAAAAGGTAAATGGGTCTAATGGGCGAAAATCATCCCAAATTTAGTGGTTCTATTCAAAGGGTTAGATCATCCGATAATAAGTTGGTCATCGTAAATGTAAATAAAAATGTATGCACTAATCTTAGTTGACCTATTTCCAATAACTCTAATGTTCCATCACACCTAGCACCGGTTAGGTTGCCTATTTCCCATTACTCTAATGCTCATTCTATAGTTCGTGCATATCGTTTAGACATTAAGCGTAGTTTTATTTGGTTTAATGAACATAATGTATTGAGTGGAACTTAAAAATAGCAAATATGTTAACAGCCAAGTACTTTTGCATATCGACAAAAATATACCAAATGAACATTAGTGTGCCTGACAAATTCAACATTTTGCTAATTTGTCTAGTTCAGGTTCCATAATCAATCATGCATCTAGACATGGTTGCTAATCAAGAATTTATAAGCCCAACAAGACAAAGTAAGCCAAATAATAAAACAGTAAAAACGAACATACATTAAACAATCCAAACAAAAAATGTAGGATAACTTTAGCAGCATACCTTAAGCGAGTGTCCCAGGAAAACTACAGCTGAAGCCTCAATGTCGTTCTCGGCAGCTACCATACAACTGATTCTGCACGGAGACAATAATAAATAAATAGATAAGATACATATTCAATTCATAGCGAGTGTTTCTAAACAATCCATAATTAGTTGCAACTATTTATCCCTGGTGACAGTTATAAAGGAGACCAATATGCATAATGAAAATAACATCTAACTATTACCTTGAACCCATGGATTTTCCCACCAAGATCAAAAGGGTACTTGGCAGCGACCTTTTGTACAATATCCGAGTGAAAAGTAACCAATATTTCTGGAGCCTCAGTTACGCCAATATATGAAAAGCTTTGGTCTAACCCGCCTAATAATATTATTTTTCATGTTTTGATCTAAGTTTAAAATGAAGTGACTTACCCAAATTATTTTAAAAAAACAATGCAAAGAATAAGGAATAATAACTTTATATATATACTACTATTTTTTGAGCCAGTTTAATGAGCCAAGACCGACTAACAATAGTGTTTGTGATTGCTTACTTAAGTGCTGCTTAATGCGTATGTTCCCATCTTCATATTCCCCGTTGCGTTCGATATCCCCGTGGTCACTGATGAAAACAACAAAATTGCATCAACTAATTTGTTAGGATTCATAAAACGTCACAAATCATAGCAAATACATGTAACTTATAACATCTTAAATTCAAGGCAGCAATTCTTTCCTCCCAATTTGTGATTATATATAAACTGAATCCGCATAACACACAAATTATAAAAACTAATTTATACAATTAATTTTCCACCATTTTTTTTATAATTAATCGAAATCAATGCAAAATCTATTATAAATGAATCAAAACAAAATAAAATTGTTTTTCAGTGGGTTGTAACATATTCTCATTTATTAGAATTAATAGATAATCTTTTAATATGGAATTCGAATCAAATAGCTTATGAATAATATATGAACAAAACAATCTTACTTCAAGACATGCCGACGTAATCAGTTACATGTCTCTTCCTCGCTATGATATTCATCCTTTCATTAACATCGATTTTCTCAAGCAATTGTTTGTCTCTCTAATGCAATTGCCTACATCACAACCAAACAATGTATATGTGAATCAATTAGTTAGTGGAACAATTAATATTTACTGGTTTTGATGAACAATGCACATTTGCATTACCAGAAAGTGTCCAGCCGGGTATAAATTTCAGTTTTCACTTTCATTATCTAGTTTGTAAAAGTAAAAGATGCCCGCCTGATTGAATTAGTCACCCGACACATTGTTAATTTGAATGTGATTTCACCTAATTTATTTACAAATAAAAAAAATTAAAACGTATACTAAAAACTCAATCCAAGCACAATTAAATTTAAAATGATTCCGCTAAACACACAAACTACATAGAATAATTCATGAATGTGATTTCCTCTAATCTTTTCCAGGGTTTTCCAAAACACAATTGAATTGAACTTAACCAAATCAAGACCCTCTAATAAATAGAATCAAAACACAATTAGATTGATTATTAAAAAAAACAACGCATCAAAATAGGTGTACAATTGAGATTTAAATCGAAAACAAAAAGAATAACTTGAATAATGCGATACTTACCAATTTAACGGTGTGGATAGCATAGAACTCATTGGAAAATCAAGAAAATTTGTAGAACAAACTTAATATTGATTAGGGATTTAGAATGGGAGCGCATACAACTCAGTACTCAAGAAGCTTTTAGTTTGTGAGCGCATCAATTTTGTGTTTTTTTTTAACTGATGATTTAGAAACTGATTTGAAACTGGTTTTTATTTTGAATTGAAACACAATTTGCAGTAGGTGGTGTTAATGCTTAACAAAAAATAGGTACAATTGTTGATTGAGGAGCGTTTAATCACTATAAGGATTGAAAGCGTGTAGAGAAAGATGCGGAGGTGAATGAATTTGTGTTTAATGGCATAAACGGTTTCTAAACACAATACCAAACACCCTTTAAACCAATACTTTTATGCCCAGCTTGGCTCATCTTATAAGTCATACCGTTTGGCTTTCAGTACAAATATATGTACCAACTATCGAGCACACACTATTCTGTTCATGACAAACGATCTCTGAAGCTATATCTTATTACTACAAAACTACCATGTCGACCAGATTCTAATATAAGGTGACCAAATGGAAACAAACTGTAACCAAACAAAACAAAATGCTGTGAATAAAGTTACGGGAAGAAGAAACTTGATTCATGTTTGCGCAAAACTAGCCGTATCTTACAGATCTTTAAAACATTTGTCCAAGACCCCATACTACAATGACATAACTTTCAAGATGGTAGATACATCCACCTCGCCTTTCACATATTCAAGGGTCAGTTCTTAGTATTCTCATTGTCTTCACAGACCAAATTATTCAACCAAATCCAAAATTACAACCAAACACCAAAACGGGCAAAAGACAACTCCCAAAACTTTATAAAAGAAACCAATCTAAATATTGCCTTTCGACTCTTAGTAAGTGTATCCCTTAACGAACATTCCTTTCTTAGCATCCTCACTTTCACCTTCAGCAGAATACTTTCCGAGCTGAGCCAATGAGTTGGCTTTTGCACGGGCCAAAAGTGCCTTCTGACCGGCTTCAATGTTCTCGGGACGTCCTTGCCATGCCTTTAGAACAGAGTTCTGAAGAGCACGGGCATATGAAAAGGATACGTGCCAAGGGTTGGGGCTTTGGTTCATTGCGTGTAGGTTTAGTGTGGCTTCCATTTCAGATTGTCCTCCTGACAAGAACTACATAACCAAAAAAAATCACTCAGAAATTATGTTTACTTATTTAAAACAAATTAAGGGGGATGTGATAACTAGTCAGGCATGCGCATCATGATTCCAGGAACTGCTGGTGGGACCCTCCTCTTGAGCATGGTGAGTGTATATTTAGCGACGGTCTCAGGGTCAGCCTTTTCCTTGTGGTCAGCTCCGGGAGTAACCATGCTGGGCTTGAGCAAAATTCCTTCGAATAGAACATTGTTTTGAGCCAAGTAATAGAACACCTCGGACCAAACTTTTTCAGCTACTTCAAGGGTAGTGTCGATTGAGTGGTCCCCATCAAGAAGGATCTCGGGCTCCACTATTGGCACAAGACCATTGTCCTACACAGATTGATCACAAACATAATAAATTTCGAGTATTAAACAGTTGTTCAACAGTATATATTATTAAGCACCAAATAGATGATAAACCTGAGAAATAGCAGCATAACGTGCAAGTCCCCATGCGGCTTCCTTGACGGCCAAAGCAGAAGGACCGCAAGGACTGCTGACAACAGTACGCCTAGAAAATAACACAAGAGGATAAAATATCAAGACAATGCTAAATTAATATTCTTTTAACACTAACTGTGATATAAATCTCACCACTTAGCGAAACGAGCTCCTTGAGTGTAATACTCAGCTGATCTTGAAGCCAACCCATCTAATCCTTGGCACCATGATTCGTTGTTGGATCCGGGAAGGGGAACCAAACCCTTTGGAACATAACTCGATATGTTAGGATAAAATTAAACAGTTGAAAAAACAGACCCAAGCTAGTATTTGTTTTACCTTGTCAACTTTAATTCCAGGTACAATGTTCTGCTCTTTCAAGCAGTCGACGATCTTCTTTCCATCAGTAGTTGACTGATATAGAGTCTCCTCAAAAAGGATGGAACCAGAGATATACTGACCCAAGCCGGGAGTGGTCAACAAAAGTTGTCTATAGGCTTAAGCTTGTCTGTTGGCTTCGGTGTTATCTAATCCGATAGATGCCAATCTCTTTCCGCAAGTTGCATTTGACTCGTCAATAGCAAGGATACCACGACCAGGTGATGCAATTGTTTTCTATTCCATCAAAAAATAAAGAAAAAAATTAGATTTTACAACGAATAAAGACAAATGCTAAGAATTATTATGAATATCTGCATTAATTGACTCAAAAGTCCCCCGTGGCTCCGTTTTCAACTTCTTCTGATCGATTATTAAGTTGCAATGATTTTGAATAAGTAAATATGTTCTATATTGATTAACCTTGTATCGATGTTTATACATATGTATTTATAGGTTATGAACCGTTTGATGAACCGACATACCTCTTCATGATTTCCTCTGAAATAATCGCCAAGTTAGTTATTAACTTTGGCTTTGACATAACTAGTCCCTAGCGTTTTTAAACTAAACATAATAAGCAAATGATGAAGATTATCGGTCACATTCTCCTCCTTAATCTTGATCGCTGTTTGTTAAATCTTGAACTCCGAGCATTTGTCGCATCGTAGTGAACTTTAGTCTTGGTAGAGCCTTTGTTAGTATATCCGCTCTTTGTAGTTCTCCACGACGTGCTCCACATTGATATGTCCATTCTCTACGCATTCTCGAATGAAATGATAGCGAATGTCGATGTGTTTACTTCTTCCATGAAAACCGGGTTCTTGACTAGTGCTATTGCTGAAATGTTATCTACCCTCGCCATATCTTCTTTCTTCATCTCCGCTTAATTCACTAAGTAATCTTTTCAACCATAAGGCTTGACATGTCACGCAGAGAGCCGCCATGAATTCCGATTCACATGATGATAGCGCCATGTTGGTTGCTTCGAGTACACCAAGTAATGGGTGACTCTCCAGTAAAATACTATTCCAAGAGTTCCTTTTCATTGATCGTTGATTCCATAACTACTATCGTCAGAACTTGTAATCTTGCGGGTTAAACCTTTAAATTTTTTTTTTTTTCCCCTTTCCTTTAAAAATTTTAAAAAAAACACCCCCCTTTTTTAAACAAAAAAAACCCAAAACCTTTTTTTTTTTTTTTTAAATTTTTTTTAAAAAAAATTTTTTAAAAATTTTTTAAAAAACCGGGTTGTTTTTTCTTTGAATTTTAAATTTTTTTTTTTTTTTTTAAATTTTTTTTTTCCCTTTAAAAAATTTTTTCCCCCCTTTTTTTTTTTGCAAAAAATTTTTTTTTTTCCCGGGGTTTTTTTTTTAAAAAAAAAAAATTTAAACAAAAAATTTTCCCAAAAAATTTTTTTTTTTTAATTTTGGGGTTTAAAATTTAAATTAATTTTTTAAAAAAAAAAAAAATTTTTTGTTTTTTTTGGGGTTTTTTTTTTAAAAAAAAACCCCCAAAAAATTTTTTTTAAAAATTTTAAAAAAACCATTTTCCCTTTTTAAAGGGAAAATTGAAGGGAAAAAAACCCCCCTTTTTCCCTTTCTTTTCCAAATTTTTTTTTTTTTTAAAAAAACCCAAATTTTCCCTTTTTTTTTTTTTATTTTTAAATTTTAATTTTTAAAATTTTTTTTAAAAAAAAAAAAAAAAAAAAAAAAAAAAAACCTTTTTTTTTCCCGAAAATTTTTTTTTTAAAAAAGGGGTTTTTTTTTTGGGGGTTTTTAAAACCCCAAAAAAAAAAAATTTTTTTTGGAAAAATTTAAAAATTTTTTTTTAAAAAAAAATTTAAACCCAAAAAATTTTTTTTGGGGGGAAAAAAAAAAATTTTTTTTTTTTTTAAAAAAATTTAAAAAAAAGTTGGGCAAAAAAAAAAAAATTTTTTTTAAACCAAAATTTCCCTTTTTAATTTTTGGGGTTTTTTTTTTTGGGGGTTTTTTTTTTGAATTTATTTTTTTTTTTTAATTTAAAAAAATTTTTTTTTTTTTTTAAAAAACCCTTTATTTTTTCCCAAGAAATTTTTTTTTTTTTTTTTTTAAAAATCATATCTTCCGTCAACGCTGATATAGGAAGGCAATTGTTGCCTTATCCTTTTGTCATCAATCGTGTATCTAACTTTGGTTCTATTGCTTCCCATAAGCCATGTGCCTCTAGTATAACTTTAATTTGTATAGCTCAAACCGTGTAGTTTGTGTTTTTAACTTAGGGCATTGGTATTGTGCAAAGTGTTACGGGTTTTATTGTAGTTGATGTGGTTACTATATCATCGGTTGTCATTTTGAAAGTGTTTATTATTTTCACTTTCTAGTCTAATGGGGTTACTTCTCTTAGTATGGTACTCTTTTCTAATGTGAAAATTATAGTCTCCGGGAACTTTAGTAATACGGGATCAATAATTAGTTTTAAGGATTTCCTAATAGTATAAACTAATGAGATATATATATACTATTCTAATATGAATTGAAATCCAAAGTAAATGAACTTGTGACCTCGTTAATTTTGATGAATACGAGATGTATTCGTTTTGCCTTGTTAGTAAAGATCGGTCACCAACGTTGTTTGTTCCCACTTTAATTCCTTTAGTCTTTTGCCTCGTTACTTTTGTTTCCAGAAATCCAATTCGACTTCAAGTTTCTTGAATTTTGTCTCGGATATTTTTGCCAAACGAGTAAAAACAAAACTTTTAATGCCTCCTTGCCTTGTACCACTTTTGTTTCTGTTTTGTTTTCGAATTTTTTTATTGGATTCGATACTAACAAAAAACAGAAAACCTTTCTTTGTACCAATCTATACGTTGTTCCTTTTGCGTGTTTGTTCTTGATTTCGGTCCTTTGAAATCCTAAGATACTTCCTACACACAATCTTGTTACCACAACTTGGTAATCTTTTCGAATCAAAAACAGTCCCTTCGTTTGATTTCGTTCCTACGAAACAAAACAGTCACTTCTGTTTGTTTCTTCTCGTTGTTGTCGTCCTTGTGTTGTATCAACACAAACTCCACACTTTTCTTTGAGTACTCTTTTCGCTCGTGATATCGCCTTCCTCTACAACAACGTCTTGCTTTGTGTTTTGTTTTCTAACCGGTATACACAAAGTCTCCACTTCGTTCTTCCCTTTGTT
The DNA here is from genome assembly GCA_022545495.1 of Chrysanthemum lavandulifolium. Lineage (NCBI taxonomy): Eukaryota > Viridiplantae > Streptophyta > Magnoliopsida > Asterales > Asteraceae > Chrysanthemum > Chrysanthemum lavandulifolium. Next base: position 71,103,512 of record CM040241.1, on the reverse strand, counting down.
GTTGCCAACAAAATTTTCGACACCAATATCGTCTGATGTTTAAACGCTTGCAACTTTAACGTGAAGTAGATTGTGCACTATCTCTTCTACGTTTCTCCTTATCCAAAACTCGTTCGTTTTTCTTGGAAGATTAAAAACAAACGTTCCTGCCAAAGTAAGAACAACGGTGTTCTTTTCTTTCCTGGCGTTTTTCTTTGGCTTCTCGGTAAGATTTTATGCAGAAACAGTGAATGTTTCGGTGTATATTAATCCTTGCTCTTGATGCCAATTGTTGTCCCAACTTCTTCTGATCGATTATTAAGTTGCAATGATTTTGAATAAGTAAATATGTTCTATATTGATTAACCTTGTATCGATGTTTATACATATGTATTTATAGGTTATGAACCGGTTTGATGAACCGACATACCTCTTCATGATTTCCTACAGAAATAACTGCCAAGTTAGTTATTAACTTTGGCTTTGACATAACTAGTCCCTAACGTTTTTTAAACTAAACATAATAAGCAAATGATGAAGATTATCGGGTCACAGACTCGTCAATAGCAAGGATACCACGACCAGGTGATGCAATTGTTTTCTATTCCATCAAAAAATAAAGAAAACAATTAGATTTTACAACGAATAAAGACAAATGCTAAGAATTATTATGAATATCTGCATTAATTGACTCAAAAGTCCCCCGTGGCACCGTTTTCAACTTGTTTTTCAATAGCAAACATCATCTGTATACCTTTTCTATATAAAAAAACAAAACTTTATCATCTATAGATATATACTCGATCTGACAACGAAATATTTGATGTTGAGACCTTACTTAAAATGTTGATTAACAAGACACTAATATGTAAACAGTGATGTAGCAAAACCAGTCACTGTTCAGTTTCTTATATAGATATCCGCTCTACCACTATCCAACTTAACTTTTGGTATCAATCAGTGTTGCAAAACAAGGGCTACAAGGTCAAAACTTGATCAACCTTGGTCAAAACTCAGTCAAATCTTCGGACAAACTTGGCAAAACTCACTTTAAAGTATTTGAACAATTGTGTTAATGTTTCTAAACATAATCTTTTGTGGTCCTACGAACATGTCATACACACAAAATCGAAATTTATATATAAAATTCCAATCCCTGTTACTCCCCGTCTAGGCTAATTACAAGCTATAAGGTAGTCGACCGACCGACTAGCGCCTAGCGTCTTTTGCAACCCCATATCATGTTAGTATAAACAAAGAGTAAAAAACAGAACGCATGTCCAATATCACAAACACCAGAATACTACGCGTGATTACAAATCACATGGTTTAATTTACTTAGTTCTAATGTTCCATCGCAAAACTTGAAACAAACATCAGATGCAACAAATCACATTCTCCAGCTCTAATAAATATCGTTTACAATTTATTTGCAAGCTGGAACAATTTAAACTTTCTATTCATATAAAGTGTATTAAAAAAAAAGTCAACAACTTTATACAAAAAGTCAACACGACCAGTCCGCCTACCACAACAGTAGTAACCATATGTATATACTTAATCAAAATTAAGTAGTTATTAATTATGATGAATGAGTATTATAACGTACAATACTTTGTAGGATTCGTATTGCAAAGAAGGGAATATTGCACAAGCGTTAGTACTTTTAGAAGAGATGCAATCAAGGGGTTGTGAGCCTAATGATGTTACATATAATGCGTTGATTAGTGGGTTGGTGAGAAAAGGTGATTTTGAGCAAGCTAAAAAGATGATTACCAAAATATCGGTTTTGGGTTTGAAGGTGTCGTCATATAGTTTTAATCCCTTAATTCGTGGGTATTGTGAAAAAGGTTTGATTTTGGAAGCGTTTAATCTTGCTGAAGAAATGGTAGTAGCAGGAGCCTCACCGAGTGTGTATACATACAATATTCTTATGTATGGTTTATGCAAACAAGGACGAGTTTTTTATGCGAGGAAGCAACATTCCGACATGCTTAAGAAAAACTTGATGCCGGATATAGTTTCTTACAATATTTTGATTTATGGGTACAGTCTTTTGGGGCGGGTAACGGAGGCCTTTTCTTTGTTATATGAATTAAGACGGATGGATCTTTTCCCTACAATGATTACTTATAATACCCTTATGCAAGGGTTATGCATGAATGGCAATTTAAACAAGGCGAGGCAGTTGAAGAGTGAAATGGTAAATCTTGGTTTTCCACCCGACGTAATGACGTACACCATATTGGTAAATGGTTCTTATAAAGTGGGTGATTTGAGTATGGCTAAAGAAATGTTTGATGAGATGATTAGCAATGGCTTGCAGCCTGATCATCACGCATACACATCTCGAATAATGGGTGGATTAAGATATGGTGATTCATCATCTTTTAAATTATTAGAAGAAATGGAAAAACGTATTACGCCTAATTTAGTCACATATAATGTCTTTGTTTATGGTCTTTGTAAGACTGCAAATGTTGAAGAAGCGGCTAAGTTATTAAGAGAAATGGTTAGTCAAGATTTTGTTCCTGATCATGTCACGTATACAAGCATAATTTGTTCGTATTTAGAGTCTAGGAATATTAAAAAAGCTACAGACTTGTTTCTTGAGATGCAAAGCAAAGGGGTAAAACCGACAATTGTGACTTACACCGTGTTGATCCATGCTCATGCTTTTACCTGGAGGATAGATACGGCATATAACTATTTTGTTGAGATGCAAAAGGAGGGCATTATGCCGAATGTGATTGCATACAATGTTTTGATCAATGGTTACTGCAAATCAAGAAAAATGGCGCAAGCGTATGGATGTTTTGCCGAAATGGAAGCAAGAGGTTTAGTTGCTAATAAGTATACTTACACAATTTTGATAAACGGGAATTGTAATTTGGGTAATTGGAATGAGGCTTTGCGGCTATATATAGAGATGGTGGATAGAGGCATTGAGCCTGATGCGTGGACACATACTACACTTTTAAAGCGAGTAGGGTTTGAAACCAAGGCACATGCGGTTCGGTATCTTGAACATTTGGTTCTTGGTAATGAGGAGACTGATGAAGCAAAAGGTGTTCGGTATTCATAGTGATTATTGAAGATGCAAAGTTTCTTCAGGTTATGTGGCTCATCAGCTGTGCAATGACTATGGTGGACACATTGGCGGATCACCTGGACGGCTTTTTAGGTTTGTTTTTCTAATAATCTATGAAGTTGTGGAAGAAACATAAATTGGATTGTTGTATTATTAGAAACTTGGAACAATAAAAAAACGTCATTTACAGTATAGCATTATTGACAATTTCATATTTGAAGTGATCTAAATCTATGTATAGCAAAAGGAATCATTTATTTTGTTTGCTCGCGAGATCTATAGTCTTGCATAGGCTATTAAGCATAGGATGGGCGTGGCATTTTTGACCCAGTTACAAAGTCAAATTGGGTTACTAAATTAAATATAGCTAAAAGGGGAACCGGTCAAATGGCTTGAGCTGGTTAAAAAACCACCTAAGTTTTAGACATGGACAAAAATGTATTAGTGGGTCAAGACTAAACCCGATTTGACCCATTTTTACCCTTACAAAAATCTACGCATTTAAACCGTAAATTTTTACCCATCCTGCCCATCTTGCCACCTCTAGCATAGAAGGTCACTTGATTATTTATATCATGGTTAAACATTTTTGTATCACTTGTTGCCTCACATTTCATCATTTCTGTCTTTTTTTGCAGTGATATTAACTCGGATGTTTACACATACAAGACAGATTTGACACACAACAACGCACATGAAAAAGCGATATTTTTGCCATAGGACAGGATGTTTAACAGGTATGTAGATGAGACAAAGGTCTGATAAGTTAGAAGTGTATTCTTTCAATTTTTTACCAAATGAATCTTGATGATTATGTCAACCATAAAGCCATGTTTTGTTTTTTCCCCATGGGACAATCTACTTGTACAGATTATTCATAAGCAATTGAATTCCCATATCTCCTTTTTTTTTTTTTTTTTTTTTTTTTTTTTTAACTCAACGATAGTGAGTATGGTTCTTGACAATATTGGTTTAAAACCATTGCATGACTTGTTCGTAGTTGGTCTTTTAATATACGGAGTAATAAAATAAGAAACAAGATATTAAACATGCACTCTCGTGCACACAACATGGATACTATGTTTCTCACACACACACACATGTATATTAAGTTGGACAAATGCACCTGCAGCACAACAAATGTGAAGGGATTCGGTCATCTGATGTGATTCTGTAGATCAAGGCACTACAAGGTTTATTAAAATAGAAACATACACATGGTGGTGTATGAAGAAAAGCACACAAAATAGTAATAATAAAAAATTTTGGGAGAATAAAAGCATCGGAAACGGCAAAATAATAATGTTTTGCAGGACACTGAGAAGTAGTGCAATTTGCAAGAATGTTTTTTTTTTTTTTTAACAAAGTCTGAAAATAAACTCTTGGGCTCAATGCATTTAATGTCCAAGTTTGCTCTATCCAGCAAATGTTGTGGTGTTTTCACATTAGTTGTGGTTGTTTGCAATAAAAACTCAAGTAGAATTGTTTTGAAAATCTGCAATTATTGATAAAAAAACACTCGATTATCTTCACATACAACTTTTGGTTTCAAACCTGATGAGAGATGCTCAATGACTATTTCAACTTGCAACTCAACCGTTAACACTTCTCTTACCAGTCCATCTGCTACCATTGACCTCCTCCAGAGATCATGTAAACAGGTTTGAATCATTGTCTCTCATGGATCGATATAATGCTTGTGGTAATTTTAGCTTTATATGTTCATTTCCAACGACTTAAGATAATTTTTATTTATTTTTTTTTTTTATTTTTTTTTATTTATTTTTTTTTTTGAAACGAGGCATGATACTGATTCAATAACCTTCATAAGCTCATGTGCTTATTGTTCTAGATATGTGCGCTGCTATAAATTTACAATCATGCATTTACGCACATGAGAATTGCAATAGTAAAATAATAAGCATACAATATCTACTTGGTAGAGTGACCTTTTTTTATTAGTAAAGGTTAGGGTGAATTGAATCCCTTTTTCATTAAAAGGAAATCTGATAGAAAATGAATAAGACAAGATGATCATCACCCAGCTGGTGCAAGTGTTCTAGTCATTATTTATAGAGAACCTTAAAGTTATCGTTTTTAGCTTATAGTTCAAATAAAGACATACTTGACAACTATGTTCTTATACCTTTTTTGAAACCTCTTGACTAATTAAAGTTTGTTGATGTTCGTGTGCATGGAATATTGTCACTAGTGTAATTATGCATATAATTTTTTTGTCGAGGAATGTTATTTGGAAAACTAACATAGTATCATACGTGTTATTGCCGCAGGCTGAAGGCTGATATCCAAGATGCTTTATGTTACACCCTGTGTACAGTCTTAAAGGATGATTTGAATCTCTGCTGCAAGTATCATGGAATGCCTACTGCTATGTACCCTTTCATTGAATAATAGTGCGGAAACTATCAACCATCATTCTACAAAACTTGATGTGTTGAAGCAGACTATACTTAACATGCACTTTGAGAGTAGGGGCCATATTTGCACCGGAAGCTGCTGCAAAGCTGAATGCAGCCTGATCTGAGGACAAATATATATGCTACACTTTATACTGAAAAGTCACAAACATAGTCATGCCATTTTGTTAGAGCATGCCGTTTTTGTTGGGAACATTGTTTTCTCATGTCCCTATGTCATTATTTGGCAAATGCATATACTTACTTTTCGTATAGTGGTAAACCCTTGCAGTAAGCTGCTTGTTACAGATTCTGTTTTGTATTGTACACACGAGTAGTACACTCCATCTGACAAAAAATAACAAACAATTCAAGAGTAAATTTTGTTTTATTATTATTATTTTTAATTTATTATTATTATTATTATTTTTTAACTCTGTAGCTGTAATATACACGCACATAGTCTGGTCACTGGTGTGTTGGTAAGAAAGTGGTTAGAGGGAAATTTCAGGTAGTGTTTGATCAAATTCTTGTACTCTTTATTTTTTCAAGTAAATCCTTACATTGCAATTTTTATTATCTTCCATTAGTGGCACACGGTGTAGTAACACCAAAGTTGTCAAGAAGTGTTGTGACATCAGCATAAGATACACAGCCATAATACAGCATTATCCAAATAACTTTGGCCCTTAACTTTGAGAACACAGAAGCTGGGGTGTTAACTTGATACAACGCTAAAAAAACGTTGCTGTACCCCTTGCTTTGTTCCATATTGTACGCGCAAGATGTCTAGTGACTAATTAATGATGAAAGTGTTTTATCTATGATTTTATGTTGAAATTACAAAACAATACCATGTATAACACAAACGGATAGAGTGATAACCGTTGACCTCTCTGTGCCTCTATCGCATTGATTCAAACATGATGTTGACTAGTAGAAATCTTCTTAGAGCAGTTTCTAAACAGTTTTTAAACACAATACCAAACACCCTTTAAACCAATACTTTTAGGCCCAGCTAGGCTCATCTTATAAGTCATACCATTTGGCTTTCAGTACAATATATGTACCAGCTGTATCTTATTACTACAATACTACCACATCGACCAGATTCTAGAGTTTTTTCCTGAATAAAATTTACAGAATTCAGCGCATTAAAATACAACATATTAGAGACCAATTCTACGGATTGTGACCTTTCATCTGTAACATTATCAAACATTATTTGCTCTACAAAGTGAGGAGAAACAAACTTTATCAAGAAATCTGTAAGATCTTAAAAACCATAAACTTGAAACAAAAAGAACATCAAAATGTCTTCATTAAACCTGTAACAACCAGTTTACGCAACTTTCTTGTTAATGTTTGTAACAAGTTGACGCATTTGAAACCTCCAAATCCAGAAGTAAACTAAACCAACCCCGATCAATATATAAACCCAAACAGCCTCACTCCCACTCTCATCAGCCAACCTAACCTCCAATATAGTAATCCTCCCCCTTTGCGAATTCCCCAAGATGCCCTCTTTCACATGACCATACAGAACATAAGCCCGGTCCTTATCTCCTACAGTCACCGAGGTCGGGAAACTATACGAGTCAAGGGCAGTTTCGTCATAAACCACACCGTCACTCCAACTGTTATCTTGCGACACCACCAAAAGAACCCTGTCACTTCTAAGCACAACACCATCAGGAAAAGTCAATTCCTTGTTTAATGAAATCTTTTTTACGGTCCTGTCTTCATGATCAACTATATAAGTTACCAGTGTTTTGCTGCAATGGATTATAAGTTAGCTGTTAATTGAGATGAGATAACTTAACTTGAAAATGCAATGCAAAAGACCCTTCAAATAGAGAATATAATCATATATGTAAAAAAGTCAAAATGGAGAGAGATGGACATACCTTTACTCTATGACGACATCTGGGATATAGGAGATGCGGGGCCAATAGGAACCTCTTCTACTTGTCTTTTCGTTCAATTCATCTGGGCATCTAAAGATTTCCAAACTCAAAAGTGAAGGCAACAACTCTTCTGGTAGATCTTGAATCTTTGGGCAATACTGAATATCCAGATGTTGGAGGGAGGTGAGGTGTTGGAGTCCCTTTGAAACTGTTTCCAATTTCTCAAAATACTTTAATATAAGTGTAGTAAGAGATGAAGGAAGCATATGAGACAATTGACTTCCACTAGTCACATCATCTTCTTCTTCTTCTGCCGATTTACCCAATAGGGTTAGGTGAACAAGTGAGGATGGGAAAGTCTGTGGGCCAAACTTTGATATGGGCTTCTTCAAACCCCCTATTCTTAAGAAACCCAACTTAGGAGGCCAAACCCCAAATGAATCAACATCCATACTTTCACAATTAACAATTGTCAGATGTATTAACGAGGTGAGATTCGGCAAGTCGGCAGCAGGAAATGACTCTATACTCGAACAATCTCTTATTACCAATTTTTTTACGTGAATGAAACAAGTCAATTCATTGATTGATTTCAATTTTTCCCACCTCCTTATGTGGACATCCTCTAACACCGGTGGCATGCTTGTGTTGAGAAGCACCTCCTTTTCCACTAGTTGTTCACAAGTGTCAATTACGAGGCTCTTGAGCTTGTGCCCTCCTGTTGGGAAGGAGACAGATGCAATCGAATCACAATTAAAGATAGTCAATTCTTGAATGTTGTTTGGCAAATTGCAACGCTCAAGATTCTCACATCTCCCTAATTCCAAACTCCTGAGAGATGTTAGTTGGTTGCATCCATCCTCCTCCTTCTCTCCTAAACTCACCAATTCTAAACATTCCGATACATGCAACTTCCTTAAATTCACAAGAACCTTACTTGCCTCTGCTTCTGATTCCCACAAGTATCTTATTTCATCAAACCCCAAGATAAATAATTCTTCAACTGCCCCAAGATAGTCCATAACACCTCTCCACACCTCATCACTAAGTCCTGTAATACCACTAATACTCAACTTAGTGACTGCTGAAGCTACATGAATTAGACTTCTCAATACACCATCACCACAGCCATTGAGATATAAAACCCTAAGCGAAGGTAGTGCTTCAAGTGAGACTTCAGCCAAATTAGGACAATTTACTATATACAGCTCTTCAAGGCATGGAAACATTACTGCACCTACAACACCACTCTTGGTTGACCATACCTCCCACCCACTCATATCTTCAAAACTTAAACTTTCAAGTTTAGGAAATGCAATACCTGTCCCAAGGAACTCTGAGCCCACAACTTTCACCTCCTCCAGACTTGCAACATCCAACTTCTTAAGCGATGGTAGTTGCCCAAGTGGTGGTAGAGACGTACAATTTCTACCACCCCGAATTGACACACTAGTCAACTGATGAAATGAGGTATCCCCAATCCACTTTGGAAATACTTTACCTCCATATGACACAATATTAAGATCTTTCAAATTATCACTATGAGGCTTGAGGGCATTCAGGGCATCATTCTCAAGTGTTTCATTTTGAGCATCATTAAAATCGTGACCCCATTCCACGTGTAACTTACTAACCCTTTTTTGTGATAAGTTCCCTTGGAAATTCTTTAAATTCTTAAGCCAAGATATAAAAAAGACGTTGTTTTCAACAACAATGTTGTCGGAAAGAATTTGTAGGCTTTTCATCTCACTAATCCCTGACGGCATCATATTCCAAAGCAATGTATCCCGAATATCAAAATGCCGCAAGTTTTTAAGCTTTAAGAAGTTGTCGGGCAACGTGGTCAAGCTACCACAGCCGGAAACGATCAGTGTCTGTAAATTATAAAGACTGCAGACATTTTCTGGCAAATGTGTGATGCTAGTTTGAGATAAGTTAAGATACCGCAGGTGCTTCATATTGCCGACACACTCTGGTACCTCCTTTATATTCAATCTACTCAAACTTAGAACCCTTAACAATGGTAACTGAGGAAGTGTGTCAACCAGAATCTTACTTGATAAGTTGAATATCTGCCAGCTATTTCCAACCACATTGGGCATAGCAAAAAACGTTCTCAGACTATTAGCTCTTTCGAATGCCTTAAACTTGTTGCAAGTCATATATTCCTCACAAACAAATGACATATGGCGGTACTTTTTAAAAGCCTCCTTCCTAACCTTCTTCTCCACATCTATGTCTAACCTTGAATAAAATTCTCCAGCAACAAATGTGGCTAAATCATTCATGAGGTCGTGCATGACAAACAATGATTCTTCATCAGGCACATGTTGGAAAAAAGACCTTGACAACAGCTCTTGAAAATATTCCTCACCCAAGCGTTCCATTGATTTTTCTGTAGTTGTTGAATTTTGCAAAAACCCTTCCGCCATCCACCACAATATCAAGTCATTTTTCTCAAACACGTAGTCCTTGGGGATCAAGCAACAGTATGCAAACAATTGCTTCAGACGTGCAGAAAGATCATGGTAGCTTAACCTAAGCGCCGGAACAATACCGCCTCCGTCTTCTAACTCCCATATATCATCATCCAACTTCTGCTTCCAATCTTCTTCATTTGTTTTTCTTCTGAGTAAACTTCCAAGTGCTTTTAAAGCCAAAGGCAAGCCACCGCATTTTCTAACTATGCCTTCACCATATGGTCTCAGCATCGGATGTAAATCAAAGTTCTTTACACCCAAAGCATATTGAGCAAATAAAGATAAAGCATCATCATGTGACAGCTTCTCCAGATTGTATGGATGATCGCAGCCCAACTTATTAAGCAATTGTTGCTTTCGAGTTGTGATGATTATTTTGCTTCCATGAGACACATCAATGAATGGCGCCACTAATGTTTCCCAGTCTTCCAGCTTTTCGCTCCAGATATCATCCAAAACAAGGAGAAATCGTTTCCCTGTAAGTTGATTTTTAAGAGCTGCTTGAAGCAAATTCAGATCTTCAAATTTCTTATTTCCGTCCCCACCTATAGATTGAAAGATGACTTTACTTATATTGAAGCTGTCAAAGTCGTCAGAGACACAAACCCATGCCTTGAGCTCAAAGTGATCCTTCACTTTCTTATCGTCATACAAAAGTCTAGCTAAAGTTGTTTTTCCCATGCCACCCATACCAACAATGGGCACGATGCTAAAGTTTCGACTACATGGTTCCAATAGCTTCTGGAGTAATTCCTTCTTATCACCTTCACGCCCAACAATACTAGGTGCATCTACCAAAGAGGTCTGGTAACTTCTATTCATATTTTTTGACCTTGCATCTATCACACTCAAACCAAGATTATTTTTTGCATCTATGAGTTCTTGTAACCTGGTGGTAATACTATTTAATTTGCCCTCCATCCTAGTACATAGTAAGAAATTTTTGCAGCAAGTTGGAATGAGCTTTTTTACCTTGCTACTGATTCCTTGATGAGACTCGTGATGCATAGCGTCTGTTGCCAAAGCATCAAGAATATCATCTATGTCATAAGCCAAATGTTGGAGACCATTCAGCCACTGTTTAACACCTTCATCTGTTACTTCCTTCTGAGAAGCATCATTAAGCAAGGCTCGGATCTGGAATAACTTCCTCTCCCATTTCTTCAGCTCAGTATGAATTTCTTTGGAGCGGGCAATCTTGTTCACGGTTACAGATGTTAGCTTCTCAAAAACGATTGGGAGCAAGGCAGAAAGAACGAGTTCAGCCATTATTGGTATGAAAAGGGTTAGAACACAGAATATAGTAGTAGTAGAGATTGGTAGGAAAAGAGTGCAGTGAACTGTGAAAGAAAGATCTTAACTTTTGTTAATAGTGGTACAAGTCCTTGTTATGGTCAAGTGTTTATCATTGTTTAGAATAATTCACGTGGCTAGCATGTGACTTACTTTTGAAACACGGTCTCCAAACAAAGGTATATTAAATACTATGAATCTCTTGTCAATAAACACTTGCTGTATCATCATTTTAATTACTATAAGTTAAATGGTATTTTGAATACATTTGAAAGCTGTATTGGTTCTTGGTTCCCACTTTTCACAAAATACAGTTCTCGGTTCCAGCTTCGGTTCCAACCGGTTCTGGACCCGTGATCATTCCTAAGCATGTATCAATTACCTCATGGAGCCGCGGAAACCATGTTTATACTAAATGGTGTACAAATTGGTCTGGGTCTAAATGGTACTACTTTTTAACACGGGTTGGGTAGAAAATTTCAAATATGATTATGATAACTATGTTATGGAAATTCCAATCCATTTTTCAATTAAGTGATTTAAGAGGTTGAAATATGTAGAACTAAAATAAACGTGGGGTCACTTTCGGACCATTTGACCCTTTCTGCTTTTACCATAGTTCTTATAGTTCACCCATTTGACCAGTTAGAGGTAAATTAACCGGCAATAATCTGTTTTTAGGTAAGCAGGCTGAAAATGTTTTGCTGAAGTCTACCTTTACTATTCACTTCATTATTATTATTTCCTTTCATGTGTTTACATATAGGCAATATATACCTCGAGTTGCTCAGGTTACTGTTTTACACCAAAAGCCAAGAGACTTGTGACATCGGCTACTGAACTTTTGTAAATTCAGCTGACCATTATTGTCGTATGTAGTTGCATCATGAACACTAATCCAAAATTGTCAAATTATTGTGTCATTCTTGTCAATCATGAACACAACCCTATTGTGATATTTGTGTGCTCATATTAAAAGCCTAATAATGTGAGGTAACTTGTTATTGACTCTGCGTTGCAAATAAATAGTCAGTTAACTGAATATGAGTTGACGCATTGTTCTTGTTGACGCTGTAAAACACAGATGTTCCTCTTTCAGCATTTCTGGAAGAACGTTCAGGTGGGTGATTCTCATGGAGTTCCCTTTCAGGTAAAACACATTGTTCTTGTTGATTTGTTTCAATGGATCTTAATAATCAACTTATTAACATTTACAAACTTCCTAAAATATTTGTACGTGCGAGAATGCAAGGGAAAAGAAAGGACTTGTCAAGAATAGATTTACAGAAACAAAAAGAACTGAAAGAATGGTGATTAGTTCCAAAGGAGACCAGGAGTATTGGTGGTATGAAAAGAGTGCAGTGAACCGTTACAAGTCATTATTATAGTCAACTGTTTATTGTTGTTTAGAACAACCCAAGTGGCTAGCATGTGATTTACATTTGAAACAACAAAGAGGGAAACACGGTCTGCACACAAAGGTAATTAAATACTATGCAGTATCATTTTTTTAGTACTAAACACTTCAAAAAGGGTTTTAGTAAATAAACTATTTTTAATTCATTTGACAGTTGTAAATACTAAATAATTACGTATAAAACATTTCATTGTAAATGTTTCCGTTGAGTTGTTTCTATATTGGACTTTGATTCAATTATATTATATTTTCATTTCTCTAGCTAATTGTCCATTTTATTTAGGAGCATTGCTGTGGAGCTGATAACTTTGTTTCGCACCGTCATTTTCTACTTCATTGTGTTGCGGTTGAACAAAGTAGTTTCAAATTTCAATTCATCATAACTGATAGTTGTAGTTGGTAGGCCTGCTGGTGTTGTTTTAAAATATGACATAAAATCATTGAAAACTAAGAACCTTAATGCCTTGATCACAATCAATGAACTAGTCTTTTTTCAAATCGGTTGCTTATTTTGTGAGGCTGTAAGAACTAACATGTATCAATTACCTCATGGAGCCAAGGAAATCATATAAGACTAAAAGGTGTTAAAGTGGGTCTGGGTCAAAATGATTCAATTCTTTTAAACAGAGGCTGGGTTGACCCGCAAAAATGTTGTCCTTTTTTGCTTGAACATTTTAAATATGATTACGAAAACTATATTGAGGAAATACCAGTTCATCTTTCAATCAAGCGATTCAAGAGGTTGTAACTTGTAAGGACTGAAATAAACTTTGGGTCAGTTACGAACCATTTGACCCATTCTGCTTTAAACAAAGTTCTTAAAGTTCACCCTTTTCACCTGTTGAGGCAAAATAACCAGCAATGCCCAGTTTTTAGGTATGGCTGTTTCACTTCATTATTATTTCCTTTAAAGTGTTTACATTTAGGTGATACCTCGAGTTTCTTATATAGTGTTAGGAAAAAACACGTCGCTACTGATTTACGCTAAAGGCTTAGAGACTAGTGAGATTGGTTACTGAAATTTTGTAAATTTAGTTGACCATTTTTGTTCTATGTGCACTTGCTAATTAATAAATTTGCTCTGAAACTTTATTGCAGGATTCAGAAGATTTTTTATAGTTGCATCACATGGGAAGTTATACTTACGATCCATAGAGGCAGCCAAAAAGGTTATTCTATAGTTATAGGTCAAGTTTGGAAAATAATATCCAAAAGAATCAAATAATTATTGTGCTAAACATAATCAATAAAGTTAACTACTTCAGTAATAACATAAGTTTAGTTTGAATAAATGATATATGAGGTTTTATGCATTATGAATGTTTTTGTGTTACCTGTTTAACTTGTTAAAGAATAAACACAACCCTGATTAAAATGATTAGAACAATGGTTTAAGCATTGCAGCAATATGATATCAGAATCTACATAGATGACTATAACACGCTGTTCCTCTTTCTTCATTTCTTAAGTGCGATGATCCTTGTCGAGTTTCTTTCTGGTGACACGTATATTTCTTGCTGATCTGTTTCAGATGACTATTAATAATCGAGTAATATAATATACCTTGAATTTCTAAAATCTAAACCACTGTACATGTGAATATGCAAGATAAAAACAAGAACAAGGCAAATATCTCGAGTTTTTCTGAAGAAAGCATGACAGTCTGTGAAGGTTTAAGAGATTACGAGGTCGATATGGTCCCTGTCATTGGATGGGTACTGAAACATTTTTTATAAGCAAGCAGCCTTCATATGCAGTTTGGAATACGGGAGTCCTTTTATAGTTGATGTAATATTTAGCGACACTAGAGAAAGTCGCTTTATGTCAAAGATGATGGTTATAACTGGATTTTAGTAAAAATCTTAATAGGTTAGTAGGGTCGACCCAAACCCGACGCGAAATTTATTATAGACTCAACCCGAACCTGTTAATTTGCGTGCCGATTTCATATCGGGTTTCGTGTGGGGTCATGTTAGAATATGACTTTATTCTCTTCACTTTTATCCTTATATTGTACAGGGACTGATTATGTTCTCTTCTATTATGTTCTTTGTAGTCTTCCTTATATTGTGCCAAGACTGTCCAAGATAGAAGTGCAAGGACTGCGTTGCTCAAGCCTCTAAATTGATGCCAATATAAAGAGAGGAGCATGCACTATTCTAATGATCCAACCCTAGAACACTCTCTTATAATCTTTCTATTAGTTGATCAATCTTTGTGATCTGTGTACTTTTGTTCTTGTTTTACCATTCTTGTGATCAAGGTGTTTGTTACTTTTAATGAATAAAGAGAAACCATTCTTGGTGTTGTTTTGGTTATACCTTTCTACATGGTATCAGAGCCTGAGTTGTTCTAATTACTACTGTTGTGGGTGGTTGCTGCGGTGGTTCTTTCTCAATTGAGTTAGGGCTTCATCGGTTTCTTTATATTAAATTCAAAAACACAATAATAATAAGGAATGAATTACGAAGGAAAGAATGAACCTGATAATAACAATAATAAGGCAGCAGTGAGTCAAATCTGAATCACTGTGATATACACTATAGGAATCAGTTAAGATTCGTTAATGGATTACAAACAGCAGAGCAATCAAGAACAGAAATAGACCACTGAAACTCAATTGTATTATCAACTGATTGATTGGTTTACTGAAATGATTCAGTTACAAAAGAGAATTCAGAGAAAGGAATTTGTTATCAAAACTGAACTAACTACTAATGAGATTACAACAACTATTTAAAAGATAGTTTTGGCGGGGAAGGTTGTTAGCTCCTTTAGTTGTGGAGATGTACACGTGTACCTCACTGACTAGCTATGCTAGTCATGTGCACCAACTTATGGTAACTATCAATCCATCCCCCTCAGTTTAATCTTGTCCTCAAGATTAGAAGTCAAAGGTAGGGAACCTTTTCTGAAGATCTTCAGTGGGTTCCCAAGTAGCATCATCTGTGGACCAGTACAAACACAGTAGGAGTGTTCCCTTTCTTTGCCAACCTTCTATCCAATATAGCAATAGGCTCAACCAAGACCCTTCCTTCAACATCACAAGCTGGTAAAGTACCACTATGAGTTACTGCACCTCTGCATTTCTTAAGTTGAGACACATGGAAGACATCATGAATTTGGGAAGAAGTGGGTTACTTCAATTTGTAGGCAACTTGTCCTATCTTAGACTGTACTTGAAATGGACCATAGTACTTTGGTGAGAGCTTACTTTGCTTCCCTTTCATGATGGACACTTGTTTGTGAGGTTGCAGTTTCAGATAAACCCAATCATCCACCTCATAAGTTCTATCAGTTCTATGTTTATCAGCTTGGGACTTCATTCTATCATGAGCTCTTTTTAAATGAAACTTCAAAAGATCAATAACTGCTTCCCTAGCTGTAAGAGTCCTATCCACAGCTTCAACTCTACTTTCTCCCCCCACATAAGGAACATGAACAGGTGGAGCTTGACCATAGACCACCTCAAAGGGTGTGGTGTTGATAGTAGAATGATGGTTAGTATTGTACCACCATTCAGCTAAAGACAACCATTTCATCCAATGCTTAGGTTGTTCTCCTGACATACATCTTAGATAACACTCCAAACATCTATTAACCACTTTAGTTTGACCATCAGTTTGAGGGTGGTATGAGGTAGACATTTGCAACTTCACCTGTAGCAACTTAAACAGTTCTTTCCAAAAGGTGCTCAAAAAGATCTTGTCCTTATCTGATATAATAATGCTTGGCATTCCATGAAGTTTGTAAATGTTGTCCAAGAAAACTAGGGCAACAATTGTAGCAGTGAATGGGTGAGCAAGAGGGATGAAATGTGCATATTTACTCAATCTATCAACCACTACAAAAATGACTGACTTGCCTTGTAATTTTGGCAATCCTTCCACAAAATCCATAGAGATACTAGACCAAATAGTAGCAGGCATGGGCAATGGTTGTAGTAGTCCAGGATAGGCTGCCAAATCTGATTTATTCCTTTGACATATGTCACATTCCCTTACCATTTGTTTGACATGTTTCCTTAGCTTCTTCCAATAGAACACACTGCAAATTTTGTTGGTAGTTGTCTTGACCCCAGAATATCCTCCAACTGAACCTTCATGAAACTGCTTAAGCAATTTAGTTCTGAGCTTTGAGTCATTGCCTACCACTAGCTTACCTTTTCTTCTTAATTCTTGGTTAGACCAAACATAAGACCCTTTCACAGTTTGACCATTCTGCAACTGCTGTATAACTTGTTGAAGTTGTGTGTCTGAGTTCCAACTAGCCACAATTCTTTGGTACAACTCAGTACTCATGGAAGATGAAATCAAACTAAACAATTCCCCTTAATTTTGAATCCTGGATAGAGCATCAGCTGTAACATTTTCTACCCCTTTTTATACACAATTTCATAATCAAACCCCATCAATTTTGGAAGCCACTTTAACTGTGTAGGAGTAGACATTCTTTGATCCAACATGTATTTAAGACTGAAATGATCAGTTTTAATCTTAAAATGCCTATCCAATAAGTACCCTCTCCATTTTCCCAATGCATACACAATAGCCAAAAACTCTTTTTCATAAGTGGACATTAGCTTGTGTTTGTCAGATAGAGTTTTACTAAGAAAGGCTATAGGATGCCCTTCTTGTAATAACACTGCCCCCAATCCTGCTCCTGAAGCATCAGTTTCCACTGTAAATTCTTTTGTAAAGTCTGGTAACTTCAAAACTGGTGCACTGATCATAGATGTTTTAACTTTTCAAAAGCTATTTGAGATTCATCAGTCCAAGTAAAAGCATTTTTTCTGAGTAACTGAGTAAGAGGTCTGCTGATGCTTGCATAATTTTGAATGAACCTCCTATAGTACCCAGTTAAGCCCAAGAAACCTCTAAGTTGTTTCACATTAGTAGGTACAGGCCATTTAGACATTGCTTTGATCTTCTCTGGGTCAGTAGCAACACGCATTGGTGTAATCACATGTCCTAAATATTCCACCTTATCACTACCAAACACACACTTACTCTTCTTTGCATACAATTTATTTTGTCTCATGGTTTCTAAAACTGTTTGCAAATGAATCACATGATCCTCATCAGTTGGACTATAAATGAGTATGTCATCAAAGAATACCAAAACAAACTTTCTTAGGTAAGAGCTGAATACCTCATTCATTAAGGATTGAAATGTGGATGGAGCATTTGTAAGACCAAATGGCATCACCAAGAATTCATGATGTCCCTCATGAGTTCTGAAGGCTGTCTTTGGTATATCTGCTTCATGCATTCTAATTTGATGATAACCAGATCTTAGATCAAGCTTAGTGAACAATTTTGACCCATTTAATTCGTCAATAAGTTCCTCTATGATAGGGATTAGGAATTTATCTTTGATAGTGTGCTTATTCAGTTGCCTGTAATCCACACACATCCTCCATGAATTATCCTTCTTCTTGACCATGACTATAGGGAGGAAAATGGACTGTGACTCTTCTTGATTACCCCTACATCCAACAATTCAGCAACCATCCCTTCTATTGCATCCTTTTGTGATGGAGGATGTCTGTAGGGCCTAATATTAACTGGTTGAGTTCCTGCTTCTAATGGAATTATGTGATCATGGTTCCTCTTAGGTGGTAAATCTTTAGGTACTTCAAACACATCTTCATAGCTATCTACCACATGTTGATATCTAGGATGCATTCCAATCTCAGTTCCTTCCACTTGCTTACAAGTAACAGCAGATTCAGGAAATACACATAAGGCCATTGAGTGGAATTCACCCTGCACAACTTGACTCACAGTTTTAGCTGCATTTTTGTGTCCCAACCACTCCATTGTAGTCTTTTTTGTACCTCTGATGGTGACTCTTTTACCATGATACTTAAAATCCATTCTCAATTCTTGGAAATTACATCTCATGTTTCCCAATGTAGCTAACCATTGTATACCCAACACCATTTCACAACCTCCCAAAGGTAGAAGCATAACATCAGTTGTAAAAAGTGTAGTACCAAACATCCATTTGAATCCTTTACATTCACCAGTGCTGATCAAATTATTGTCATCAGCCACTGTAACAGATAAGGGACAAGTGTTTCTAATAACACACCCCAATTTCTTAGCCATGTTTTTGTCTAAAAAATTGTGTGTTGACCCACAATCTACCAAGATATGTACCACATGTTTTCCCACAGTTCCAATCACCCTCATTGTTTGAAAATTTGTGGTACCAGTTAAAGCATGGATAGAAATTTGTGGTTGTTGTGTCTCCAACAATTCAGTATCTAACTCCTCTTCTTCTCCTTCCGCCAACTAAGTCTCACATACATCCAACTCAGGCATCACTACTAAAGAGTACAATTGTCCACTACATTTATGCCCTGGTACGTATTTCTGATCACAGTAAAAACACAAGTTCTGAGCTCTCTTTTCTGCATACTTTTTTTTGGGACAATCTCCTATTTGTACCACCAACAGGAATGTTTGTACCACCAGCAGAATTATTTGGCTTATTTGGTAATGCCAATAATGGCTTTTGGAAAATGTTATTGACCGCATTGTTCCTAAATCTTGAATTATTTCCTCCAAAAACAAGCCTATTCTTCTTTTTCACAGCATTCAAAGTAGCCTCTTGCAAATTTTTTAAGCAATAAGTATCTGCTAGTGTTTTTGGTTTAAACATCCTTACACTCATGGCTATCTCAGTAGGTAATCCACCCATGAACAAACTCATAGCATGTGATTCATTTATATCAACTCTACTTAATAGATTATCAAAAGCATCTTCATAATCTCTAGCAGAAGTTTCATATTTCAAGTTCTTAAGTTCAGACATAGGATCATGATAGACTCTACCAAATCTATTCAAAATAGCTTGTTTGTATACTTCCTAATCCACAAAACCCCCATGAATTCTAATATACTGTGTATGCCATAACAAAGCTTTGTCATACAGATGGATAGAAACAAGATTTACCTTATCCATGTCAGCCACCTGATCAATCAAGAAGAGTTGTTCACATTTAAACAACCACCCTCTAACATCTTCACCACCAAACTTTGGGAATTCAATTTTGGCCACTCTAGTATGTTGCAACTGTCCACCACCAGTATCATTTCCCATTTGTTGACTGTTTTGTAAACTTAACCCAGTAATCTGTTCTCCCATTTGATCAAGCCTAGTGTTAAGAGCTATCATAGCACCACCCATCATTTGAGCAATTGTCTCTGCAATGTATCTTTTGGTGTCAACATCAAGCATTAAAGATGACCCATTATTAGACCCACTTGCAATACTAGTTGTTCTTGTGCTAACCACCATTGTAAATTGACTCAAGATTCCTAACCAACTGCCACATGTTCTATTTCTTGATTATGTATGAATCTTGTTGGTAGTTATCACTCCTTCACCTTCAGTGAGTAATAACTAACAACTATTAACCGTTTCTTGGCTACCTTCAAGTCAAACAAAACTGACCATTCAACCAAAAGCATAGGATTTAAGCACTTATGCGCTGCTCTTGTGGTCGCGATGAGTACTTGACAAGTAGTCGTATTTCTGAACGGATAGTACACAACTAATCAATGTACCAGTGTAGTACAAGTGATTAGAATCAGAGTACCAATGTAGTACTGCCTGATTTTCTTGATCGGAAAACTAGCAACCTTCACCGGAAGTTAACCGGAGAAGATGACCAGTTTGAATGAGAAGAGTGTAACGTTATAGAGCCAAAAAGTGCTCTGATACCAATTGATATACACCACTAGGAATCAATTAAGATTCGTTAATGGATTACAAACAACAGAGCAATCAAGAACATAAATAGATCACTAAAACTGAATGGTATTATCAACTGATTGATTGGTTTACTGAAATGATTCAGTTACAAGAGAGAATTCAGAGAAAGGAATTTGTTATCAAAACTGAACTAACTACTAATGAGGAGAAACAATGCGATAAAATACAACATATAGAGACCAATTCTACGGATTGTGACCTTTTATCTGTAACATATCAAACATTATTTGCTCTACAAAGTGAGGAGAAACAAACTTTATCAAGAAATCTGTAAGATCTTAAAAACCATAAACTTGAAACAAAAAGAGCATCAAAATGTCTTCATTAAACCTACAAGTTGACGCATTTGAAACCTCCAAATCCAGAAGTAAACTAAACCAACCCCGATCAATATATAAACCCAAACAGCCTCACTCCCACTCTCATCAGCCAACCTAACCTCCAATATAGTAAACCTCTCCCTTTGCGAATTCCCAGTCAGTTTTGTTGCAATGGATTATAAAGTGAGCTGTTAATTGAAATGAGATAACTTAACTTGAAAATGCAATGCAAAAGATCCTTCAAATATAGAAGAGTAAATTACATAGATGGTCCCTGTGGTTTACCCAAAGTTTCACCCACAATCCCTAAAACTTAGAAGTTGCATGGAACCTCCCTATCTCTGAAACAAATAACAATGCCAGTCCCTGTCTTTGACTACCGTTTATTCCTCTGTTAACTTGCCCCACGTGCTTTGCACGCAAGGGGTATTTTTGTACTTTCTCTTACTGTGATAGCATTTAAACCACGTCCCTTCTACCTTTCACGTATCTTCCCAATACCATTTTCCCTCCAACTCTGTTTCTCACACTCACATCAAATCTTTCAATTTCGTACACATAAAGTGATACCCTAAACCTAAATCAGTGTCAAACCCTAACCATGGTCTTATCACTTTGGTTGTTGCGTGATCCTGATAAAAATGAAGAAAAGGTAAATTATAAGTCTGTTTATGGTAAGTACCAATTATGGCTATGCACCAATTAAGAAGTGTAGTATTGTTGAATTACAAGATGATGCACCAGTTGCTTCAAGTTCAGTAGGTAAACAACTCACTTTGCAATGGAAAGATAGTATAGGTGATCAAAGCAGTGTTAATGTGATTGGTGAAAGTAGTGTTGCTAATGAAGTGGGTAAAAATACTTTGCCAAATGAGTTTGCAACTGATTTTTACTCTACTATAGATGACCAAGACTTTGATCCCTTCTTAGACTTAGATGATGCTGAGGTAGTTGCTAAGGCAAATGAAGTTGAACAAACAGTACATGGTAAGGGAAAACAGCCTTTAGTTGATGATGTTAGTGATGTTGGGATTTTAGAAGCAGTTAACCAGTAACCTCTACGAGTACGCAGCGGATATTGGATCTAGTTAATACAATTATGTTAACACGTAATTAATAAACACATAATTAATACATTATTAATTAATTAAAAGGGAATAAAGAATGCTAACCTTGCTTGGCAATTGAACTCTAGTAACCGAACATGAAACCCTACGAAACCTTAAGTATCTAAAATAGATACCTCGAAGAGTATCACACACAAACCCGATTCACGTATACGTTCGATTAACGCTAGTCGAGAACGTAACTATAAAATCAAACAACTCTTGTCTTCTTGAATTAAATCTCACGTACAGAAAAACCCAGGAAACAACTTCACAATTCTGTCCGAGTTATACAAAGCTGGAAAACAGCTTTTGGATGTTACCCGATATCGGACACGCCTTGTCCGATATATCTAGCTTCTATCCAAGATGATTAGTCACGAGCAGGAGCTTGTTATACTCTCTTGTAGTTGCTGTTTGTGTCGACAGAAACCAGGAAACAAAAGCAACCAACTAAACTAAACCCTTGTCTAGATAAAAGTTTAGTTTTCAACCAAAAAATGAACCCTTAAACATTTTCTTGAAGCAAACGTCCAAGGAAAAGAAGCAGGATGTTTGTTGATTGATTTAGGTATAAGAGATGTAGAGTTATATGCGTGCTAATGCAAGAAGTATGGGTGTATTTATATAGGTTGCAAGTTGAACCCAAGTAGGAGCCCTACCTTGGTCAACAAGCTAAAAACCCATGCAAAAACCCATATCCCATCTGCTGCCCGTTCAGTAGATTAACATGGCCCAAGGCTTCATCCAATTCGACCCACAACATAAGCTAAAATAGCCCACGGGTCATAATAGTGATCGGGTCATTCTCATGCATAACGGGTAATGTATAATTCAAGTATTAGTTAACGTTCAACACGTATACTCGTGTTTATCGCGTGTGCCCCCATCGGCTCGTACACGTTTAGCTATTTTGTCGTGTTTTAAAACTCCCACAAACCAAAAGCTCCCACTTGGGAGTTGGTGTGTCGAATGGCACACAAAACTAACGACGGAAACACCTAGCAAACGCTCTCACTCGCTTTTTAACTAAAAGTGTCTGAGAGAATAGTTTCGTAAAAGTTTCTCAGTAGCATGGTCATTCAATGTCTTGCTCTAATCATCCTTTGTTATAGACACCGTTAAACCATGGATTATGGATATCAAATCATTCCATATAGTTTAACCATTTAGAATCTCGTTATATATTTTAATTCAGATATACCAAATGTAATCAAGAATCATCTTGTATTACCCTTTGGGTCGGCGATAGTTATCCGATTAAATGCGGAGAGCGCCATGGTGTCTTTCTACACATATCAAGTGGAGTAACAAATCCTTTATTGACTACAAGTGTTGTGGATCTTGCTTCACATCACTCCGAAATATAGCTTTTATAACTACCTTGTTCGAGATAGCGTTTTGCGTATACTTACAAAGAATGATATCCACACATAATGTAACTTGCTTGTATCTCAAGTCTAAGGATGAAGATAACAAACCATTTTCAATATTTTACTTATGACAAGGATCCAAAAGTAAATGTTTGAAAGTTGGGGAATCCAATATGCATCTCTAGTGAATACATATGAGTTTGGTGGGAACAATCCGAATTCTCGTTAGAATTATAACCAACACTCACATTTGTCTTATCATAACAATATTCCCATATTGTTAACCGACAATGGACATATTTAGAATAATAAAAATTATTCA
Organism: Chrysanthemum lavandulifolium; assembly: GCA_022545495.1. Classification (NCBI taxonomy): domain Eukaryota; kingdom Viridiplantae; phylum Streptophyta; class Magnoliopsida; order Asterales; family Asteraceae; genus Chrysanthemum; species Chrysanthemum lavandulifolium. Next base: position 71,080,022 of record CM040241.1, on the reverse strand, counting down.
AGGATTAAACATGCAAATATAGGATAACAATTATTATATGAATGAATAACAAATACCAAGTATCTTTATTCATCATAAAGTAAAAATTGTCTTTCAATCCCAATTATCAAAATACTAAAACAGATATGCATGAAACTCATTTAGTAAGTTGAAGCTTAATGTTTCCAACATTTTCAACCTTTCTTTAAAAGAAAAACTAAATAGTCATCTGAATAAAATTTTTGAATACTTATTTCAATATATCACTTATAGTGAGAGATTTGAAATATAAGATGAGTGTCTTATCTCATATGCTCATACTATTGCAAGAATTATAGTATGGAGATGTTGCCCTACCTTGCATGAGGTATTAGAAATCAACGACATACTGACAGTCATCTTTACAGTTTCTAAAAGTGTAGAGTATTCTCATTCATTAATGTGTAATGCAACAATGCTCTATGTTGAGCACAACTAGTTAGCAGATTTTTCATAAATGATAAAATCCTACTACAACTAGTATAAATAATCCTCTAGCAACATTTGTACTTATACAACACTATGCTTTATAATTCGTAAACATTTATAAAAACAATAATCTAAACACTCTCAATTAGATATTGTTGTTGTCAGCTCATTTTGTTCTTGTACAAAAGCAACAACTAGTCTTATACACAATATAATATATACATGATAAACCCTTTGTTTAAAAACACAAGGTTTCCATCCATGTAAATTATTACAAGTGAAATATATCATTGAAGACTTGCTTGAATAATATATTGCATTTGTGTTAGACTTTATTTTCCGCATTTGTTTATTCCATATAAACATCTATTCCAAGGTTGTTTGTTTTATTCCCTAAATTTCAAGTGAAGTTTCATTCCAAGCTTAAGGATCAATATCTAGCTTAAATAGAATGATATCTTCAACATGTAAATTTTAAGGAAAAACACAATGCTCCCACTCAATGTCAGATGTACACAAGAGATATCTTAATTCAATCAGAATTATATTGTAATTAAATTCAAGATCTCAGCTCTTTGATGCATGATACAATCCAAAATATGGATTGCTCAAATTTTTTATACTACATAAAAATAATATAGATTCATAACCCTTTTGATTACACACCGTCCTCGCAAAAAGTAATCATAAAGAAAGAGTTATAAAATCTTAATTATCATATTCCACATACAAATCACATGTATGACAATTAAATATCTCTATATAATTAATGCGTGTATTATATAAGAGAATTTAATCACAATCAATTGCTTAAGTATGATTAAAAACTTCTTATAAAATGCCAAACATTAATATGTATACAATTTTGTCCTTGTGTGTCTTTCTTCAAAATAAACTCATTCCAACCTCATAGGTTAACCGTTAAGCGAAATAACAATCAAGCTCAAAACTCGATTTGCCTTTTAAGACTGCATCTTGTCATTCAAAGTTCTAAAATATTTATCAGATTCAAGATGTGATAATGTATTTTAGTAGTTAGCTGATTTACAATAATCTTCTAACTTATATCCCTCAGCATTGATATAAAATACCACTCAAGTGATGAGCATCCTTTCGAATTTATGAATGAGAGTAATCATTATACTTCGGTCAACATTTTCATGTTTAACCTTAGTATGACATTAATAAGTGGATTTTAGAAGGTTTAAGTATTTTGTTCTCAAAAACTTTGAGATATGTATATACTCCCACTTACTTTTGTAAGTAGAGACAATTCTCTAAATACTAAGTATTTAAGCAACACTAAATTGTTCTTTATGGAGAATCACAAAATACATTTTAAGTTCTCATTTCAAGATTTGTTAATAAAATGCTTCATAAGTTTTAACAAATTAAGAACTTAAATCAAGACATAATGGAATTCCTTCCATCAACTCAAATTAGAGTTTATAGAAAAACTCTAATTTAGTATCACTCTATAACCAAAAATTCTAGCAACAGTTTTGTGTTTCGTCAAGCTATGAGGAACACCAAAACTACAATCTTCAAGCTAGGAAGTGTAGAAAAATCAAAAATCAAAAGAGTTTATGATTCAATTGGTTTGAGTGGTAAAACCTCAAATCCCTAATGAATTAGGGTTTTCAGTTATAAGTTGTCTTGAATACCTTCTAGGTTTGAACTATATTGAGTGTATTCATGACACACGCAATTTCTAACCTTGATATGTTTTGGAGGTAGAGCAATTAAAGCTATCAGGAACCAAACTTTATGAATAAGGTTTGATCCAACACATTAGACATACCATAATGAAGTGGTATCCTATGAGTTATTAGAATTGTGAAACTATATCAGAATTCTATAGATAACTTAATTCTCTTTGGACCAAATACTTGTTAATTGGGTCAAGCCAAATTGCATATAAAGTATTTACGTACCAAGTGCATGCAATAATGTATATTCATTGAACAATACAAGAACCTTATGTTCACGTATTCACAAGAAGACAAAACTGTTCAAGGATTATATGTTCATGTGTTAACAAGAAAACAAAACATTTCAATAATACATTATAAGTCTTTGAATAATTCAAAAACCTTATGTTTATGTGTTAACTAGAAGACATAACACTTTTACTATACATACTTTATGTTATAAATCATTGACAAATTCAAGGACTTTATAATTATGTCTTAACATGTAAGCATAATTATACTAAAAAAAGTAATCATGAACGCAAACCTGCTGAGTTCTATTGTAATTTCATGTTAATTATATACTTCAGAATTATGATCATTATCATATAACCATAATTATGTTGACTAAAACATGTAGTCAAATTTTGAAGTATCTTAACACTATATCATGACATTTGAATGTAGTAGGGCAACAAACATCTAGCGCGTTCAAGTCCTAGTAGAATCATTATTATAATGTAGTAGGGCAATAAACATCTCATGTGTTTAAGGCCTAGTAGAATTATTATTTACATGTAGTAGGGCATTAAACATCTAATGTGTTTAAGTCCTAGTAAAATTATTGGTTTCCTTACCTTGCGGTCAAGAGATACCAATAATATTGTTGTTCCGTGCATACACTTTGAGATTTCTCCCAGTTGTGAAAGGTACAACATCATATTATGAAAACAAACAACACGTGATTGATTGTTCAAATGATATGATTAATGTCATATATACCATAAGTAGTTTAGAACCATAACCTGTAATAAGGAATTGTGGATTATTATTCTATAGATAATAGTTCGAGAGCGGCAATGAGGAAGGCAACGTGTTATCTTATAAAATTAAATGCAATTTTCCTTTAAGCAATGGTTGTTCATATTCGGAAAGTAATGGATTATTTCAAAGCTAGTTTGAAATGATATGGGTGACTATCAAGGAATAAATCCCGTAGCTCCCACTGAAATTGACAACATTACATGAATGATATTTCAGTCATAAAATGCAACCTCCCACTAGATTTGTCAACATTGTAAGTGTTAGGAATTATGAAAATAGTTGGTTTCCGCTGATAGTGTTTCTGCTGAAGGTTATTCTATTTCTGCTGAAACTATAGATTCTGCTCAAGTTATAATGCTCTAAAGGATTCTACTGAACGTATTCATTTCAGCCGATTATTCCACTGCATTAGTTTATTCAGATTGTTAGGTAAAGATATGCATAAGTGCTTAAATATTCATATCTTCTGAGTGTGTTAGGTATGTATAATAGTTTATACATATATGATAAGTGCTTACAATAATGTAAGGTGGTTTCTTATTCTATAAAAGGAACCATCGGCTTTGGTGTAAGTAAGCCTTAAGCAAATATACACAAGCTTTCATAGAAGCTTGAAACAAGCCTTTCATAATATTAATAGTCATAGATCCATAGAGGATCAGATTATAGAGTTTATTGTCTTCTTAAAGTCTTGTATTTATTTTCCGCATAAATACAATTCATGCAAAGGTTCCCCTTAGTTGTTTTGTGATTACACAGAATAGCTATACTCACTCTAGGCTCATAAAGTCTATCTGGGATTAATAAGTTTCTAAAATTGGTATCAGAGCCTCGTGAGAATCTTTATAAGAAGTCAATTTCTTTTTCTTCTCAAAATCCATAACAATGTCTTCACCAAAACATTCTGATGCTGAGAGTGATGATCAGCCCGAAGTATCAAACAACCAGTCTAACCAAAATAACACCCAGTCTACAATCCAACAAGTAGTCACCATGTCAAACACCAGTGCTAAATTTCCTTACCTTAAGAAGGATGAATATGAGATATGGGCCATGAAGATGGAAAATTATATTTCCAACATGGACATCAATATCTGGCAAATCATTCTTAAAGGAAACAGTAAGAAATCTATTGGAAGAGATGCTGATGGTAATGTTATTATTCTTCCACCTTCAACAGCTATTGAACAGATTGCTGTCCAAAGAGAAATTAAGGCAAGGACTACTTTACTTCAAGCTCTTCCAGATGAGCACATGAGTGATTTTTATCATCTAGATGATGCAAAACAGATTTGGAGAGAAATAAAAGCTAGGTTTGGTGGAAATGAAGAGTCCAAGAAAATGAGGAAGTCCATGCTCAAACAAAGCTTTCAAGAATTTTCTATCTCTGAAGAATAAGATGTTCACAAGGGCTATGACAGATTTCAAAAGATCCTCAGCCAACTTAATCAGTTGAAATCTAAACCTGATACTGAAGAATGTAATCTCAAGTTTCTTCGGGCTTTACCTCCTTCTTGGAATTAGGTGTATCTTACTCTCAAAGCAAAAGGTGGTCTTGAATTCTTAAGCTTTGATGATCTCTACAACAAACTAAAATCTCTTGAGCTAGATATCAAGGGTTACTCTAATTTTTCTCAAGCTCCATCACACTCTGCATTTGTTGGTGCTTCCAGTGGAAACACTATGATATCTCATGCCGATAGTCACACAACTTCTTCAGCAGCATCCAGAAATCACAAATCTTCTTCAAGACGATCAAAGTCTAATTCTGTGTTAGAAGATGTGCTCTATTCATTTGTTGCTAAATATGAAGATCAACAATAGTTGACCTATGAAGACTTTGAACAAGTAGATACATGGGATTTGGAGGAGATGGATCTTAAATGGCAAATGGCCATGCTTGCTGTGAAAGTCAAGAGATTTGAAGAGGGCTCTGGAAGGAAGTTTGGTTACAAAGGAAGAGAACCAACCAGGTTTGACAGGAAGAAAGTCAGATGCTTTGAATGCAACCAACTTGGTCACTTTGCCAGAGAATGTCCAAAAAGGAAGGGAGGTGATAGAAGAAAGTACAATGCATACAAGCTTAAGGAAGCTGAAGAGGAGACTACAGCCATGCTGTCACTAGAGAACAGAGTTGACTGGAATGATCATGTGAATGATGATGAGGGAGAAGAGCCTCAGATTGGACTGGTTGCTGATTCTGCTGAAGAGTTTGCAATGATGGGCATCAATTCCCAGGTACACACTTGTATATTTGGTTGTAGTACTCAATATGATGCTCTTAAAAGTGAGTTTGATGATGTTAATGAAAAATATTGAGAGTACTTTATACAAGTTCAAGCCTATAGGAAAGCTGTTAAAGCTTTAGAAAAACAAAAGGCCTGATATGATCAAAATCAACTAGCTCTTGAGGAGAAAATAATTGTTTTAGAAAGAGATTTGGAAAACACAACAAATAGATTAAAATTTCGTAAGAAAGAATATGCAAAGGTTGTTGTTGAAAAGGAGAGTCTTAAAGCAGAGTTAGATACAGAAGTGGCTAAACATAAACAATGGCAAGAACAGGCTAAGAACTTAGAGAAATTATGGAATAGCTCTATGTCTGTTAAAACAAAAATGGGGTTGGGATTCAAAGACTATATCAATCCAGATGCAGTGTATAACCCCAATGAATACAGTGTTTTAATCTTGTAACAAATGAAGAAGAGGATAAATATAGAAAACCTGTTGAATTTATTAAACAAGGTGAAATGCATAAAGTTCCTTCTTTTATTAATGGTATTGTTAAACCACCCAATCCAGACTATGACTCAGATGAATCACATATGTCTTGTAGTCAAAAGTCCAATGACTTATCAGACACTGGCAGTGAGTCTAACACATTTGTCTCTTGTTCTTCTAGGACTACAAAGACTCAATATAAAGAAAATGCCAGCTGTGATTCAAATAAAGAGTCTTTAGAGTCTGTCTCTCCTAAGCCTTTACATGTTCCTCAACCTCAAAGTGTTGCTGTTAAAGAACCTTGTTCAAAGGAAGTTTTTTCTAGAAACATTTCTTATTCTGTTGATGTTAAAAACAATTCTGATTTCGCTTGTGATTTGAATAAAGTTGTGTGTAATGAAACTGTTCCTGTTTTGAAAAAGAAGTTTAAGAAGAAATCATGTTTTGTTTGTGGAAGTGTTTTTCATCTAATCAAAGATTGTGATTATCATGAGAAAAGGATGATGTCTGCACTAATCAACAGAGATATAAAAATGTATGGAATAATGTGGCGAATATACCTCCATTTGTTCCCAATGGAACACATGTGAGAATCAACATAATCAATTCTGCTGATAGATCATATCCTACTAGAAAACCAGTTGTTGATATAAGGCCATCTTCTTTTCATTGGAGAAGAAACAATAATAGATCTCTAAACAGACCTACAAGCTCTTCTTTTCAAAATGATTTTAGGACTGTTGACAATGTCTATTTCAATCAAAGGGGGGCATGGAGGGACACTGTTGTTAAGCCCTCAGCAGGTTGTTCTTGGAGACCAATTCAATTAAGTTATGTGCAAAGGTCCAAGAACAATAGTGGATCTCGTTCTACTGCAGGTTTTTCTAATGTGATCCACAAGGCAGGCTCAAGTCAGTGATGACTTGGGTCACCATGTATTTTAATGTTTGTATATATTTTTCTTTTGTAGGATCATCCTATTTCCAATAAAGATATAGGAATTGTAGATAGTGGTTGTTCTAGGAGTATGACAAGGAACAAAGACAGGCTTCATGATTTTATGAGTATTCAAGGTGGCAATGTTACCTTTGGAGGTGGAGATGGTAAAATCACAGGAAATGGAACTATAAGAACTGCTCAACTGGACTTTGAGAATGTATATTATGTGGAGGCATTAAGAAATTTCAATTTGTTTTCTGTGTCACAAATTTGTGACAAGAAAAACTTTGTGCTCTTTACTGATACTGAATGTCTTGTTCTTTCAAAAGATTTCCAACTACCTGATGACAATCAAGTTATTCTGAAGGTAACAAGGCAACACGATCTTTATACATTCAATCTCAATGAAGTCCAGCCTGCTGGTGATTTAGCTTGCTTGGTGGCCAAAGCATCCTTAGATGAATCTCTTCAATGGCATAGAAGGATGGCTCATGTGAACTTCAAAACCATCAACAAGCTAGCTAAACTTCGTTTAGTTAATGGTCTACCTTCCAAAATGTTCACCAATCAGCATAATTGTGTGGCTTGCAACAAGGGAAAGCAACACAAAGCTTCATACAAGGCCATTACTGCTGTTAGCACCATCTCTGAGCCTTTGCAACTTCTTCACATGGATCTTTTTGGTCCTACATCTATCAGAAGTATTAATCACAAATACTACTGTTTGGTGGTGACTGATGATTATAGTCGCTATAGCTGGGCATTCTTCTTGAGGACTAAAGATGAAACATTCCAGCATCTTCAAGATTTCATTGTCCTGGTAGAGAATCGGCTGAATAAGAAGGTTAAAGCTATAAGGTGTGATAATGGGACAGAGTTCAAGAATGCTAAATTAATAGATCTATGTGCTACAAAAGGGATTAAAAGGGTATATAGCAATGCAGGACTCCATAACAAAATGGAGTTGCTGAAAGGAAGAATAGAACCCTAATTGAAGCAGCAAGATCAATGCTTGCTGATTCAAAATTGCCTACTATGTTTTGGACTGAAGCAGTTAGCACTACTTGTTATGTCTTAAACAAGGTATCCATAACTAATCCTCATACAAAAACACCTTATGAACTTCTTTCTGGCAAAATTCCTACCATCAGTCATCTTAAACCTTTTGGTTGTCATGTCACCATACTCAATACAAATGATCATTTAGGTAAGTTTGAAGGGAAAGTTGATGAAGGATATGTAGTAGGTTATTTAGCTCAGAGCAAAGCGTATAGAATGTATAACCTTTCCACAAAAAGAGTTGAAGAAACTCTGAATCTCAGATTTATGGAGGACAAGCCAAATGTTCAAGGTGCAGGTCAAGAATGGTATTTTGATTTAGATTATCTAACTGATCATTTGGGCTATACTCGTTATAAATCTAACATTTCTTCAAGACCACAAGAAGTTTCAACTAACAATGCAGCTTCTTCAGATGATATGTCAGATTCAGAATGTGATGAACAAGTTATACTTGTTCCATCTTTTCCTTCTAACCACTTTTCAGGTACCAAGAACTCATCTACTCTTGATGAGGCTTCCAAAGATATGGAATATGCTGAAGAACTTGTGAAGCTTCAATGTCAAGAATATGCAGCTAAAGAAGATGCTGAAAAGTTTGGTTATGAATTCTCCAAAGAAAACGCAAGATATCTTGAGGCAGGCTGAAATTGAAGCTCGCAAAAATTTTGATGCCAAATTTTTTCCCCGTAGGGGCCCAAGGTTTTTAAACCCAAAAAAATTTTTTTTAAAAAATGTTTTCCCCAATTAAAAAATTTTTTTTTTGGGGGCCCCCCTTTTTGGGTTAAAAGGAAAAAAAAATTTTTTTTTAAAAAAAAATTTTAAATTTTGGGGGAAATTTTGGAAACCCCAAAAAAAACCCCCAAAAATCTTTGGAAAAATTTTTTAAAATGGGCCCAAAAAAGGGGGAAAAAAATTTTTTAAAAAACCCCCTTTTTTTTTTAAATTTTTTTTTAAAAATTTGAAATTTTTTCCCCCCCCCAAAAAAAACCCCTTTAAAGGGGGAAAATTTTTTTTTTCCCCATTCCCAAAAAACCCCCCTTTTTTTTTTTTTTTAAAAAAAAATTTGGGGTTTTTTAAAATTAATTTTGAATTGGTTTCCCGGGTTAAAAAAACAATTTTTTTCCCCCTTTTTTTTAAAAAAAAATTTTTTTTAAAAAAAATTTTAAAAACCCCAAAAAGGGGCCCCTTTTTTTTTATTTTTTTCCCCCTTTTTTTTAAGGGTTTTTCCCTGGGTTTAAAACCTTTTCCAAATTTTTTAAAAAATTTTTTTTCTTAAAATTTTAAAAAATTTCCCCTTTTTAAAAAAAAAAAAAAACCCCTTTTTTAAAACCCATTAATTTTTTTTGGGAAATTTTTAAAAAAGGAAAGGGTTTTTTAAAAATTTTCCCCCCGGTTTTCCTTTTTTTTTAAATTTTTTTTTTAAAACGGTTTCCCCCTCATTTTTAAAATTTTTGGGTTAAAGGGTTAAATTTGGGTTTGGGAAAATTTTTCCCCCTTTTTCCCTTAAAAAATTTCCCCCCAAAAAAAAAAATTTCCCTTAACCCCCTTTTTTTTTTTTTCCCCCCCCAATTTTTTTTTCCCTTCCCCCCAAAAAAAAGGGGTGTTAATTTGGTTTTTTAAAATTTTTTAAAAAACCCCTTTTTTTTTTTTTTTCCCCCCCCTTTTTTTTTTAAAAACCCCTTGGTTTTAAAAATTTTTAAAAAAATTTAAAAATTTTTTTTTAAAAAAACCCTTCCAAAGGGAAAAAAAAAAGGGGGGTTTTTTTAAAAAAAAAAAATTTTAAAAATTTTTTTTTCCTTTTAATTTTTTTAAAAAAAAAAAAAATTTTTTTAAAAATTTTTTTAATTTTCCCCCCAAAAAAATTTTTTTTTAAAAAAATTTGCTTTTGGGGTTGAAAAATTTACCTTTCCCCCCTTTTTAAAAAATTTTTCCCCAAAAACCCTTTTTTTTTTTTTTCCCCTTTTTTCCCCCAAACCCCTTTCTTTTTTTTTTTTTTGGGGGTTTTTTGGGGGTTTTTAAAAGGGTTTTCCCCCCCTTTTAAAATTTTTGGTTTTTTTTCCCGGGTTAAAATTTTTTCCCCCTTTGGGAAAAAATTTTTTTTAAAAAAAAAACCCCGGGGAATTTCCTTTTTGAATTTTTTTTTTTTTTTTTTAAAAAAAAAATTGTTTTGGCTTTTTAACCCAAAAAAAAAAAAAAAAATTTTTTTTTTGGGGGGAAAAATTTTAAAGTAAATTTTGGGAAAAACCCCCAAACCTTCCCGGGAAAAAAAGGTTTAAAAGGGGGTTTTTTTTAACAAACACACAAATAAATTAGGGGACATGGAGAACATGCAAATACACAAAAATAATCAAAGACATCATTAAATTAATGAAGTAAATACTTATCTTGATGTATAATAGGGTTTAGAACCCCAAAATCCACAAGAAAGCCTTGGTTCGGTTTAGGTTTTACTCCAAAAGACTACCCCAAAAAAAAATTGGATTCTATATAAGATTACATCTCGACCTATTTTCGTGGCCGCGGTCGCCCTTGGGTTTCGCTTGGGTAAATTCGAGGCACCTTATATTTGCCGGCCCCCTTGGCCGCTTGGCATCTAGCCGCTGTAACGGCGGCCTACCTAGAACCGCGTCCCGAAAACATGCAATTTCCGACCCTAAAATTTTCCGGGCCGTCCGGGATATCGAGCGCCTTTATGTTTCAACTTTAGTGTCTCGATTAAATTTGGCCATTTTCTTAATATTCCGCCTTTTGTCCAAATAAGCATCATTCCAAATTTTGCCTTCAGAGACCTAAAAAGGAAAAGGAACGAATTAAGCAATAACGGATACAAAAGTGATCGAATAAGGGCTTAAATGACCCCTCAAAAACCTTTAAAACCTTATCAAATATCCCTACCTTGGTATTTGCTTGTCCTCAACAAATGTGCTTTAAAATTAATTTATAAGTTGGGTCATGAACATCCATTCAAAACGGTCCACAACACATATAAGCCCAAAAAGTCATAACAAGCAGGAAATAAACTAGCACCTCACATGGGGTGTTTGGATACCATCTCTCGGGTGTATATTGAAATATAAAAATCGAAATGGAAGATAAACACTCATTAACCGGTCCTAGTACATAGATTACCATAGGCTTGAGAATAGATCAAACCTCCATCGCTTTGGCGTAACCCTAGGAAAGACTATCAAAGAGGTCTTTAAAGGGTTGTAACGTTAGGCTTACGGTAGGGAAATAAGGGTTTGGTGGGATAGGCTATATAGTGGTGGATAGTCAATCTCTATTTAAGTATCGAAGAATGGCGTTGCTAAGAAGACCGACACTCTAAAACTCACAACGAAAATAAACAAACATAATTTAAAAGATAGATGTAGGATGGTAGCCCGTATGGTTTTTTTTTTTTTTTTTTTTTTTTGGAAATTTTTTTTTTTTTTTTTTTTTTCATACCTTTTACCACCATCCTCTACGGTGCATCAAAATGATAGGGATTTATAGACACATCCCTACACTTGAGTTTTATTACTCAACACTAATTTGACCCAATTGAAAAGATCAAAACACGGAGTACATTATTATGCAAACAAAGGGAATTTGAGTTTAACGTTTCTTCCTATATTTCATAAACTTTTTTTCCATGAATCCCAATCCCCAAACGATACAAAGGATATGACTCGACTTAGCAACTCATGCAAGCAACCGAAATTTAATGGGTTTTGGTGATAACATAAACACTAAAAGGAGTGCAATAAAGGGGCTAAGGCGATTGGGTGTATATTTTGGGGGTAAACAATGTTTCATTGATATTCGGAAAACCAAACATCACGAAACGCGAAAAATACTGGGGGTTAACTAGGGTATCGGACTAAAGATGAGTACAACCAAAGGGTGTGGGGAATTACTCAAGAGGTGGAAGAAGTAATTATATTAAATTATTAAACAAGGGTTATCCTAATGCCTCTTATCATTTAGTTATTCCTAACTACACAAGTGTAGTCTCACTACGATCTCGGAATGCATCACAAAACAAGTTCTAGAATCTAATATACTAGGTTCAATCAAGCATTTGAATGCTTTAATTCCTAATCTAAAGGCGATCCTCACATTTTGGGTGGAATTTAGGTGGTAAAGGGTTTTGGCTAGTCATGCAACTTCCATCCATGAGCGCTTTTGTTAAGACTAATGGCCCACTCCTATCGTCATGAAAAATTTTAAATTTGGCTAAAATTACCTAACCTACATTTTCTCATGGTTTATTACACAAATACACTTGGACAAAGCAAATAGTCAAGGATAATCATAGTTTCAAAGTTCCCTTTATTTTCCCTCCCTCCCAAAAACCGAACATTGTCCCCAATGTTCCCCGAAAGTATCAAAGTTATGATAATAGGGTAATTAAACGAAAAAACTAATACTCCCGATTAGCTGGAGGATCCGTGAAAAGTGGTGGTTAAATCTTTTCCAAGAAGAGTTTTTGCGTGAAATCCTTCCAAACTTGTGTAACTTCTTCTTGACAAACTAAACCACATAAGAAAACAACGAAACCTTCGTAAAATCGGGGTAATAATAACATAAGACTCGATTTAAACTAGGATATAATGCTTGTGGAATGGATGTTTACAATTTGTTTTGAAAGTTAAGATGGAAAATTCCAAAATTTTACAAGTAGCTCGAAAAAAGGAAAAATGGTGATGTTTTATTCCTTCCCGGCCCCGTGGTTAATCTAAGCCGGGGGTTATCCGACAAAACGGTCTGGATTTTGGAAAAAATTCGGAAAATTTACATCTTTAAATGGAAAAATTTCGCAAAAACATCCATTATGACTGAACAAGCATTTGACTCGAACAAACAAACATATATATCTTTTAATTAATTGTTATTCTCATGTTTACGCTTTTGGCGTGTTAATCCTCCACACATCCCTTATGTAAAATACCTTTATATGTAATTAAACTAAGTTAAAAACAAAATAAAGCATTTTTACAAATTTAAACATGAGGATAAACAATCAATAAAAGATATACGCAAAAATAAAATAAAAAAAAACACATGGGTTGCCTCCCGAAGCGCTTGTTTTGTTCGAGTCACAGCGACTTACCCTTATTTAACGATAAAGGGAAGTTTTCCACACTTAAGTTCAAATCGGGTGATAGTAGCAAACACACCCTTGGGTGGAAATTTGCACGGAGGAGAAGGTGATGGGTGATTTATATGCTCAAAGGGTGCTCTATTCATTATAACCTTACCTAAGTCTATTGGTGTAGAGAATCAAATCTCTCTCCTAAGAATGGATCATTTTCTACCAACTTAAAAAATTCCGGTTAAGGATCCATCTTGACCCAATAAACCCGGTTTAAACCCATAGTGTTTTTGTTATCAACCATGAATGGGTGATATGGGTAAGGTCATGGTTACTCTATATGCCTCTCACATGGCCAAATCTACCACCTTTATCAAGCAACACCGGACTATCTATTTTGATGGGTGGATTGGGGCCTAATTCAATTCCAAGATTCACATCTAAAGAGGAACATTGGGAAGGTTTTGGTTGAGGCTCCGGTTCATCAAAATGGAACTTCCCTAGGACTAAGAGAGGTCATGACAACAAGCATCTAAACCTACATTCTCTAATGGCGTTTGGTCCAAAGGTTCTCTATCAATTGGGGCTCCTATAGTCTCTTCTACTTCTTCCGGGTGGTTATAGGTGATGTTTTTCGTGATGGTAGGGCTTTGGGTTGGAGTTTCCACCTTTTCTCCATTATATCTAGATCTCCTAAATGTTTGAAATCTATCCCACACATGCAACTAGGTATTTTAGCTTCAACCATCTCACAATCTTGTTTGGGTTTAGGTTTCATGTTCTTAAAAACTAGGTCTTTTGATCATGATTCCTAAGGTTAGATAAATCCTTCTTATCCATTTCCTCAAGTTGTAACAACGAAGGTTTATGCATAGGAGGTTTTTCGAAAAATTCTAAAGATGGTGTCACTAAAAGGGTTGATCTTGACAACGATCGTTGAATAGAAGCCACACAAACACAAAATATATCAAATCCATCCAATCTTACACCCTTATTCTTTTGGATATCTCTAAGTTCACTCACAAATTCATTAGAACAATAAAAACCAAACCAACTTGTGAAATTCAATTGTTCCTCATTTGTTAATGATTCAAATGCTACCACCCATAGTGACAAATGAAAATGGTTTCTAACACAAACACAAAGAAGGGGATAGACAAGGGCTAAAAAATGAGAAAATTTACTTGATAGGAATCACAAAAAACCTAACGATGGACTACTAACTAGCTATTCTATTCCGGCGAAAAATAACGCTCACGCGTCGGGTCAAGGAAACTTCCTTTCTTGAGCAAGTTTATAACACCCGGCAGAACCTAATCGTTGTAGTGTAGTAATTAGGGTAAGCCCGGGTATTGATATCGTTCTCTGGGGAATAGGAATGCTAGTGAAAGTTACTACGCGGTTGGGTTGAGGAAGATTTTTTTTTATCTTTTTATGTTTTTAGAAAATGAAAAGGCGAATCTCGGGTATTGGATTTGGGGGTTGGTATTGCACCGATTACTTACTATTATCTAATTATCTAAGCTAAGGTTGTGTTAGTCTAATTGATGTGTACTGTATGATAGTTTAAAGATGTGTTTACTTAGGTTTTACTACTCCTTAATTATCTCCTATTGATGGTTGATTTGTCCGCCTTATTCCTAGTTCGGGATTCTAAGGAAGGCTGTTATTTCCTAACCTTTGAAATTACCAAAGGGTCTTGTTTACAAACCTCTAGTGATTTATAGCGCCTACTCTTTGTCCTTGAATACTTTATCCTACAATTACCTAGATAATTATATTCTAAAGTTCACAAAGAAATGTCAAGCATTAATAAAACGAATAATCTAGCCCTCTAGATCATTAGTCAACTAAGATAAGTATCAACCAATCAATATTCAATAATTAAGTTTCATATTCCCTAAGCAAACACACAAATAAATTAGCGGGACATGGAGAACATGCAAGCATACACACAAATAATCAAAGACATAATTAAATTAATGAAGTAAATACTTATCTTGATGTATAATAGGGTTTAGAACCTAAAATACGCAAAAAGCCTTGGTTGGTTTTAGGTTTTACTCCAAAAGACTACCCCACGAAAAATTCGGATTTATATATAAGATTACATCTGCGCGGCGCACCTTTATGTTTCGTGGCGCGTTGTGTCGCCATCATTAGGGTTTCGCTTGGCACGAAACCTTTCCGTCACCTTTTGGATCCCCCCCTCGGCCGCTTGGTTGCATCTAGCCGCCCGAAAACCCTCCCTTTAGAACGACGCGTCCCGAAAACATCAATTTCCCGACCCGTTAAAACCTTCCCGGGCGAGATATCAGGGCCGCCCTTATGTTTAAAGCTTTGAGTGTCTCGATTCGACTTTGGCCATTTTCTTGATATTCCGCCTTTTCGTCCAAATAAGCATCATTCCGGATTTTGCCTTCAAGAGACCAAAAGTGAAAAGGCGATATTAAGCAATAACGGATACAAAAGTGATCGAATAAGGGCTTAAATGACCCTCAAAAGGCCTTTTAAAACCTTATCATTCAAACACCATTGATTCATGTTCTAAGTGTTTGGTTATTGGTTCACCGGGATGATGCCATGATTCCATTTAAGAACCGTAGCCCAAGAGTGAGTAGCTACGGTAAAGGCTTATCAAATATACTGGTTTCGATTTGATAGTTCCCGGTTTCTTGTTTTAGATGTTCATTATGGAATCTTGTATTTCAATGTTTATCCGGTGGTTCTAGATGTTCCTGGTGATTATTTAAAGTATCGCTTTGCATAGTTTCACCCTTTGTGTTTCATAAAGATCTATCCGAAACTTGAAGTTAACAAAGTTAAAGTCAAGTTTAAGGAAGGATTGTTAGGAATTATGAAAACAGTTGGTTTCCGATAGTGTTTCGGAAGGTTATTCTATTTCTAAAAACTATAGATTCTTTAAAGTTATAATGCTCTAAAGGATTTATTGGTATTCATTTCAACATATTATTCCCCGTATTAGTTTATTAGTTAGGTAAAGATATGCATAAGTGCTTAAATATTCATATCTTGGGTGTTAGGTTGTATAATAGTTTATACATATATGATAAGTGCCAAAATGTAAGGTGGTTTCTTATTCTATAAAAGGAACCATCGGCTTTGGTGTAAGTAAGGCAAATATAACAAGCTTTCATGAAGTTGAAACAACCTTTAATATTAATAGTCATAGATCCAAGGATCATATTATAAAGTTTATTGTCTTCTTAAAGTCTTGTATTTATTTTCCGATAAATACAATTCATGCAAAGGTTCTCCTTAGTTGTTTTGTGATTACCGGAATAGCTATATCACCAGGCTCATAAAGTCTATCGGGACTAATAAGTTTCTAAAGTGTTACATTTCTAGTAGAAAGCATATAATGTTTATATACTTTCCTATTTCTTCAATTGCCTACAAGTAACATGTACTTAGGTATTGAGTAGAGTATATGAAGTTCTACTTATGTAGATAATGGACTAGCCTTTTTTATTCAATTAACTTAAATCTTTAGCATGCAACCTCCTTTACCTACATAGCCCCGGGTAATTGCACTTTAGGAATAATAAGAGTTCAAGAAGATTACCTAGCAAATATGCTAGTAATTCCTTTACGCTTTGGGTTTAAACTCATACATCGTGACAAGTAGATGTTATTTATTTTGGTAGCTCTAAACACAATGTTTCCAAACAAAATATTCTATCTTTCAATTAACTCTAGACCACGAAAAGGGTAATGAAAGATCATATAAGAGTTTATCAATTTTAATCCTATCTTTGTTTGTCAACTAAGAAGAAAAGATAGGTATAAGTCTCACTCTTCTTACTAGGAAAAGAGACTAAGTTTGTCTTTCGAAAAACAAATTTGTTTACAAATTATGTTGCAATAAACAATCAATCGAACATAAAAGTTCAAATCTAGTATTTTTGATAATTACATTCTTAAAAAATTAACTACCCAATTAATTACTAATTAAGACTAAGATCCATCTTGCAACCCCTTAATTACCATAGGTTCGACTGTGTAAAAAATAGGACAAGAGGGTTTACAACGTTAATTGCAAAATGCAACTCTTAGATTTATGAGGCTTTAAGGAATTAGTATCAAGTAATAATGTCAAAAGCATGTTTAGTTCTCATCTTATGCCTCGGGTCCGGGTATGACCCGGTTAACTCGATATAAGTCGGACCAAGTATGACGTGTAAAAAACGGGGTCGACCGGGAAATAATTACCATGGGTTGGAAAGGCCAGGTTTGACGAGGTCAATCCAAGTGGCGTGTCCATAGTTGGGGGCATAGACTTAATATTAACAAATAGGTATGCCATATAAATGTGGTAAAAGTGGGTACAAAAAGCATGCAAAACAACTTTTTAACACTAGTTTTAAAACTTTTGGTAATGACATTGTAGTGATCATCATGGTTCAGGTAGCCAATCAAGCAGGGAGGGAGGACCGGTAAGCTAAGCATAACCTTAGACATCCTTTCGGGCTTGTGTCCTCTTTAAACCCTCTTTGAGTTTGTTCTAGTGGGTGAGCCTTACATCCCAAGTGTCCATAGCGCAAGTTTTTAAATTCTTGAAAACATGTTTCATATGTTAGGTCACTTTTTTTACAAAACAAATTTTCCAATCAAATATCGGTCAAATGAGTATGATATTTAGGGGTAAATAAAACCAATATTATTGTTATGGTTACATATGTATTATTCCATATTGCATACAATTGGGGTGCAAGTAATAATGCCATATAGGAATCACAAAATATAAATAAACATTAATATCAAACACATATTGTTCCGGTCCTCTTTAGTCTTCCCCAAACGGAGAACCACAAGACCATCACTAGGATTTAAAACCGATCGCCCCATACATAGAAAAGCAATTGAGTGGTTTTGTGGCGGAAAACAATAAAATAGCATGGAAATTCTTATCAAGTAATAACACAATTTTATGTATTTATAAACCAATATGTAATTTAAATCAAAATAATTTAATTAACAATTAATAAATTCAAATTAACTCTTAATTCTACAAGTAATTTTAATTTAACATGTAATTCAATTAACAATTTAATTTTAATTAACAAGGTAATTATAATTAACATGTAAATTAAATTCTAATTAACAAGTAATTCTAATTAACAAATTAATTCTAATTATCAATATAATTTTAATTTGTGTGTGACTAGTTATTATTTAAAAATTGTCAGTATTGCATGTAATTGTCAAAACTAAAATAAAACAAAATAACTAAACTTGGTTTCACGCCCTTTTTAAAACATGTTTTTAATATCGAAACGGTAACCCATAATCGCAAAACAGTTGGCTTAGATGCCCGTTGGGATTTTAAGGAAACCAAAACTCAGGAGAGATATTGGATCTAGTTAATACAATTATGTTAAACGTAATTAATAAACACATAATTAATACATTATTAATTAATTAAAAGGGAATAAAGAATGCTAACCCTTGGCAATGGAACTCTAGTAAGAAATGAAACCCTAAAAATCTAAAATAGATACCCGAAGTATCACCACAAACCCGATTCACGATACGCTTAAGCTAGTGGAACGTAACTATAAAATCAAACAACTCTTGTCTTTAATTAAATCTCCGCGAAAAACCGGAAACAACTTCCAATTCGTCCGAGTTATACAAAGCGAAAAGTTTTGGATTTACAATATCGACACGCCTTGTCCGATATATCTAGCTTATCGAGATGATTAGTCACGGGGGAGCTTGTTATACCTTTGGTTTTTGTTTGTGTCGATAGAAACCGAAACAAAAGCAACCAACTAAACTAAACCCCTGATACAAGTTTAGTTTTCAACCAAACAATGAACCCTTAAACATTTTCTTGAAGCAAACGTCCAAGGAAAAAAGCGGGATGTTTGTTGGATTTAGGTATAAGAGATTGAGTTATATGCGATGCAAAAGTATGGGTGTATTTATATAGGTTAAAGTTGAAACCAAGTAGGAGAACCTTGGTCAACAAGCTAAAACCCATGCAAAAACCCATATCCCATCTCGCCCATTCGGGATTAACATGGCCCAAGGCTTCATCCAATTCAACCCAAACATAAGCTCCCCACGGGTTAAGGGCGATCCTCACATTTTGGGTGGAATTTAGGTGGTAAAGGGTTTTGTGCTAGTCATGCAACTTCCTATCCATGAGACGCTTTTGTTAAGACTAATGGCCCACTCCTATACGTCATGAAAAATTTTAAATTTGGCTAAAATTACCCTAACCTACATTTTCTCATGGTTTATTACACAAATACACTTGGACAAAGCAAATAGTCAAGGATAATCATAGTTTCAAAGTTCCGTTTATTTTCCCTCCCACACTTAAACCGAACATTGTCCCCAATGTTCCCCGAAAGTATCAAAGTTATGATAATAGAAGGTAATTAAAACGAAAGAAACTAATACTCCCCGATTAGCTCGGTAGGATCCGTGAAAAGTGGTGGTTAAATCTTTTCCAAGAAGAGTTTTTGCGTGAAAGGCTCCTTCCAAACTTGTGTAACTTCTTCTTGACAAACTAAACTGCACACTAGAAGAAAACAACGAAACCTTCGCGTAAAATCGGCGGTAATAATATACATAAGACTCGATTTAAACTAGGATATAATGCTTGTGGAATGGATGTTTACGAATTTGTTTTGAAAGTTAAGATCTGGAAAATTCCAAAATTTTACAAGTAGCTCGAAAAACGAGAAAAATGTCGATGTTTTATTCCTTCCCGACGCCGTGAGTTGCAATCTAACGCCGTCGGTTATCCCGACAAAAGCGGTCTGCGATTTTCGGAAAAATTCGGAAAATTTACATCTTTAGAATCGGAAAAATTTCGCAAAACATCCATTATGACTCGATACAAGCATTTGACTCGAACAAACAAACATATATATCTTTTAATTAATTGTTATTCTCATGTTTACGTTTCTTTTGAAAACGTGTGTAATCCTCCCTACACTTATCCCTTATGTAAAATACCTTTATATGTAATTAAGACTAAGTTAAAAACAAAATAAAGCATTTTACAAATTTAAACATGAGGATAAACAATCAATAAAAGATATACGACACAAAATGAAAATAAAAACAAATACACATGGGTTGCCTCCCAAGAAGCGCTTGTTTTGTTCGAGTCACGAGCGACTCTACCCTTATTTAACGAGATAAAGGGAAGTTTTCCTACACTTAAGTTCAAATGCGGGTGATAGTAGCAATACACACCCTTAGGGTGGAAATTTGCTACGTGAGGAGAGGGTGATGGGTGATTTATATGCTCAAAGGAGTGTGCTCTATTCATTATAACCTTACCTAAGTCTATTGGTGTAGCGAGAGAATCAAATCTCTCTCCTAAGAATGGATCATTTTCTACCAACTTCAAAAATTCACGGTTAAGGATCCATCTTGACCCAATAAACCCGGTTTAAACCCATAGTGTTTCTTGTTATCAACCATGAATGGGTGATATAAGTGTGTAAGGTCATGGGTTACTCCTATATCGGCTTCTACTCTACATGGCCTAGAATCTACCACCTTTATCAAGCAACTACCGGACTATCTATTTTGATGGGTGGATTGGGGCCTAATTCAATTCCAAGATTCACATCTAAAGACGTAACATTGGGTAAGGTTTTGGTTGAGGCTCCGGTTCATCAAAATTAGGAACTTCCCTAGGACTAAGAGAGAGGTCATGACAACAAGCATCTAAACCTACATTCTCTAATGGCGTTTGGTCCAAAGGTTCTCTATCAATTGGGGCTCCTATAGTCTCTTCTACTTCTTCCGGTAGGTTATAGGTGATGTGTGTTCCTCAGTGATGGTAGGGCTTGTGGGCTTGGAGTTTCCACCTTTTCTCCATTATATCTAGATCTCTAAATGTTTGAAATCTATCCCACACATGCAACTAGGTATTTTAGCTTCAACCATCTCACAATCTTGTTTGGGTTTAGGTTTCATGTTCTTAAAAACTAGGTCTTTTTGATCATGATTCCTAAGGTTAGATAAATCCTTCTTATCCATTTCCTCAAGTTGTAACAACTGAAGGTTTATGCATAGGAGGTTTTTCTGAAAAATTCTAAAGATGGTGTCACTAAAAGGAGTTGATCTTGACAACGATCGTTGAATAGAAGCCACACAAACACAAAATATATCAAATCCATCCAATCTTACACCCTTATTCTTTTGGATATCTCTAAGTTCACTCACAAATTCATTAGAACAATAAAAACCAAACCAACTTGTGAAATTCAATTGTTCCTCATTTGTTAATGATTCAAATGCTACTTCACTTGCCATAGTGACAAATGAAAATGGTTTCTGAACACAAACACAAAGAAGGGGATAGACTAAGAGAAGCTAAAAAATGAGAAAATTTACTTGATAGGAATCAAGCAAAGAAACCTAAGCGAGGTGGACTACTAACTAGCTATTCTATTCCGCAGCGCCTAAAACTTGATAACGCTACACGCGTCGTTCGGGGTCAAGGAAACTTCCTTTCTTCGAGCAAGTTTTATAACACCCTAGGCGATGAACCTAATCGTTGTAGTGTAGTAATTAGGGTGCTTCCACGGGTATTGATATCGCTTCTCTGGGGAATAGGAATGCTAGTGAGAAGTTACTACGCTAAGGTTGAGGTTGAGGAAGATTATTTTTATCTTTTTATGTTTTTTAGAAAATGAAAAGGTACGAATCTCGGGTATTGGATTTGGGGGTTGGTATTGCTACCGATTACTCTACTATTATCTAATTATCTAAGCTAAGGTTGTGATAGTCTATGTCTAATTGATGTGTACTGTATGATAGTTTAAAGATGTGTTTACTTAGGTTTTACTACTCCTTAATTATCTCCTATTGATGGTTGATTTGTCACGTCCTTATTCCTAGTTGCGTTGTGATTCTAAGGCTATAGGGCGTGCTTATTTCCCTAACTCTTTGAAATTACCAAAGGGTCTTGTTTACAAATCCTCTAGTGATTTATAGACGCCTACTCTCGGTTGTCCTTGAATACTTTATCCTACAATTACCTAGATAATTATATTCTAAAGTTCACAAAGAAATGTCAAGCATTAAGTACACAACGAATAATCTAGCGACTCTAGATCATTAGTCAACTAAGATAAGTATCAACCAATCAATATTCAATAATTAAGTTTCATATTCCTAAGCAAACACACAAATAAATTAGCCGGACATGGAGAACATGCAAGCATACACACAAATAATCAAAGACATAATTAAATTAATGAAGTAAATACTTATCTTGATGTATAATAGGGTTTAGAACCTAAAATACGCACAAGAAAGCCTTGGTTCGGTTTTAGGTTTTACTCCAAAAGACTACCCCAAAACCGAAAAATTCGGATTCTATATATAAGATTACATCTGCGACGGCGTCACCTTATGTTTCGTGGCGCGTTGTGTCGCCATCATTAGGGTTTCGCCTTGGCCACGTAAACCTTTCGACCGTCACCTTATGACCGTGACGCCGTCCCTTCACCTCTGACGCCGTCTTGGTCGCATCTAGGCCGTCCGAGTAACGACGGCCTACTCCTTTAGAACCCGACGTCGTCCCTTGAAAACATGCAATTTCGCTCGACCGTGTAAAATTCCTTCCGACGCGCCGCAGATATGCATGACGCCGTCGCCTTATGTTTCAAAGACTTTGAGTGTCTCGATTCGACTTTGGCCATTTTCTTCAGATATTCGCGCTTTTCGTCCAAATAAGCATCATTCCAGCATTTTGCCTTCAAGAGACCTAAAAAGTGAAAAGGAACGATATTAAGCAATAACGGATACAAAAGTGATCGAATAAGGGCTTAAATGACCCCTCAAAAAGGTACCTTTTAAAACCTTATCATTCAACACACCATTGATTCATGTTCTAAGTGTTGGACTGGTTATTGGTTCACCAGGATGATGCCATGATTCCATTTAAGAACCAGCTAGCCCAAGAGTGAGTAGCTACTTGGTAAAGGCTTATCAAATATACTCTGGTTTCTGATGCTGATAGTTCCTGGTGTTACTGTTTTAGATGTTCATTATGGAATCTTGTATTTCAATGTTTATCTGGTGGTTCTAGATGTTCTGCTGGTGATTATTTAAAGTATCAGTTGCTGCATAGTTTCAGTCCTCTTGTGTTTCATAAAGATCTATCTGGAAACTTGAAGTTAACAAAGTTAAAGTCAAGTTTAAGGAAGGATTGTTAGGAATTATGAAAACAGTTGGTTTCCGCTGATAGTGTTTCTGCTGAAGGTTATTCTATTTCTGCTGAAACTATAGATTCTGCTAAAGTTATAATGCTCTAAAGGATTCTATTGAACGTATTCATTTCAACATATTATTCCACTGTATTAGTTTATTCAGATTGTTAGGTAAAGATATGCATAAGTGCTTAAATATTCATATCTTCTGAGTGTGTTAGGTTGTATAATAGTTTATACATATATGATAAGTGCTTACAATAATGTAAGGTGGTTTCTTATTCTATAAAAGGAACCATCGGCTTTGGTGTAAGTAAGCCTAAGGCAAATATACACAAGCTTTCATAGAAGCTTGAAACAAGCCTTTCATAATATTAATAGTCATAGATCCATAGAGGATCATATTATAAAGTTTATTGTCTTCTTAAAGTCTTGTATTTATTTTCCGCATAAATACAATTCATGCAAAGGTTCTCCTTAGTTGTTTTGTGATTACACAGAATAGCTATACTCACTCTAGGCTCATAAAGTCTATCTGGGACTAATAAGTTTCTACAGTAAGTGTTACATTTCTAGTAGAAAGCATATAACAGTTTTATATACTTTCCTATTCTCTTCAATTGCCTACAAGTAACATGTACTTAGGTATTGAGTAGAGTATATGAAGTTCTACTTATGTAGATAATGGACTAGCCATTCTTTTATTCAATTAACTTAAATCTTTAGCATGCAATTCCTCCTTTATCGTCTACATAGCCCCAAGGGTAATTAGCACTTTAGGAATAATAAGAGTTCAAGAAGATTACCTAGCAAATATGCTAGTAATTCCTTTACGCTTTGCGGTTTAAACTCATACATCGTGACAAGTGCAGGATGTTATTTATTTTGGTAGCTCTAAACACAATGTTTCCAGTTACACAAAATATTCTATCTTTCAATTAACTCTAGACCACGAAAAGGGTAATGAAAGATCATATAAGAGTTTATCAATTTTCGAATCCTATCTTTGTTTGTCAACTAAGAAGAAAAGATAGGTATAAGTCTCACTCTTCTTACTAGGAAAAGAGACTAAGTTTGTCTTTCAAAGAAAAACAAATTTGTTTACAAATTATGTTGCAATAACACAATCAATCAGAACATAAAAAGTTCAAATCTAGTATTTTTGATAATTACATTCTTAAAAGAATTAACTACCCAATTAATTACTAATTAAGACTAAGATCCATCTTGCAACCCCACTTAATTACCATAGGTCCGACCAAAGTGTAAAAAATAGGACAAGAGGTGTTTACGAGGCGTTAATTGCAAAATGCAACTCTTAGATTTATGAGACATTTAAGGAATTAGTATCAAGTAATAATGTCAAAAGCATGTTTAGTTCTCATCTTATGCCTCGGGTCCGAGGTATGACCGAGTTAACTTTCGATATAAGTCGGACCAAGTATGAACGTGTAAAAATAACCGTAGGTCGACCGGTGAGAAATAATTACCATGGGTTGGAAAGGCCCTTAGGTTTGACCCGCAGAAGTCAATCCAAGTGCACGTGTCCATAGTTGGGTGGCATAGACTTAATATTAACAAATAGGTATGCACATATAAATGTGGTAAAAGTCGTGTACAAAGAAGCATGCAAAACAACTTTTTAACACTAGTTTTAAAAACTTTTGGTAATGACATTGTAGTGATCATCATGGTTCACGGTAGCTCCAATCGAACGCATACGAGGAGGCAGAGGACCGTAAGCAATCAAGCATAACCTTAGACATCCTTTCGGTCGCATCGTGTGTGCACTTCTTTAAACCCTCTTTTGAGTTTGTTCTAGTGGGTGAGCCTTACATCCCAAGTGTCCATAGCGTCAAGTTTTTAAATTCTTGAAAACATGTTTCATATGTTAGGTCACTTTATTTTACAAAAACAAATTTTCACGAATCAAATATCAGGTCACAATGAGTATGATATTTAGGCGTGTAAATAAAGACCAATATTATTGTTATGGTTACGATATGTATTATTCCATATTGCATACAATTAGGTGTCAAAGCAAGTAATAATGCACATATAGGAATCACAAACATATAAGCATAAACATTAATATCAAACACATATTGTTCCGAGTCCTCTTGCGAGTCTTCCCCAAACGGAGAACCACAAGACCATCACTAGGATGCAGTACCTAGATCGCCCCATACATCACTTAGAAAAGCAATTGAGTGGTTCTTGTGGCCAGAAAACACATAAAATAGCATGGAAATCTCAATTATCAAGTAATAACACAATTTTATGTATTTATAAACCAATATGTAATTCTAATTATCAAAATAATTCTAATTAACAATTAATAAATTCAAATTAACTCTTAATTCTAACTAGCAAGTAATTTTAATTTAACATGTAATTCTTAATTAACAATTTAATTTTAATTAACAAGGTAATTATAATTAACATGTAAATTAAATTCTAATTAACAAGTAATTCTAATTAACAAATTAATTCTAATTATCAATATAATTTTAATTTGTGTGTGACTAGTTATTATTTATTAAAAATTGTCGAGTATTGCATGTAATTGTCAAAACTAAAATAAAACAAAATAACTAAACTTGGTTTCATGCAGCCCTTTTAAAACATGTTTATTAATATCAGAAACGTGTAACCCATAATCGCAAAAACGAGTTGGCTTATGATGCCACTGTTGGGATTTTAAAGCGATTAACCAAGAACCTCTACGATGTGCAGCAGATATTGGATCTAGTTAATACAATTATGTTAACACGTAATTAATAAACACATAATTAATACATTATTAATTAATTAAAAGGGAATAAAGAATGCTAACCTTGCTTGGCAATGGAACTCTAGTAACCGAACATGAAACCCTACGAAACCTTAAGTATCTAAAATAGATACCTCGAAGAGTATCACACACAAACCCGATTCACGTATACGTTCGATTAATGCTAGTCGAGAACGTAACTATAAAATCAAACAACTCTTGTCTTCTTGAATTAAATCTCACGTCTGTAAAAACCCGTGAAACAACTTCACAATTACGTCTGAGTTATACAAAGTCGAAAAACTTTTGATGTTACCCGATATCGGACACGCCTTGTCCGATATATCTAGCTTCTATCCGAGATGATTAGTCACGAGCAGGAGCTTGTTATACTCTCTTGTAGTTGCTGTTTGTGTCGACAGAAACCAGGAAACAAAAGCAACCAACTAAACTAAACCCTTGTCTAGATACAAGTTTAGTTTTCAACCAAACAATGAACCCTTAAACATTTTCTTGAAGCAAACGTCCAAGGAAAAGAAGCAGGATGTTTGTTGATTGATTTAGGTATAAGAGATGTAGAGTTATATGCGTGCTAATGCAAGAAGTATGGGTGTATTTATATAGGTTACAAGTTGAAACCAAGTAGGAGACCTACCTTGGTCAACAAGCTAAAAACCCATGCAAAAACCCATATCCCATCTGCTGCCCATTCAGTGGATTAACATGGCCCAAGGCTTCATCCAATTCAACCCACAACATAAGCTAAAACAGCCCACGGGTCATAATAGTGATCGGGTCATTCTCATGCATAACGGGTAACGTATAATTCAAGTATTAGTTAACGTTCAACACGTATACTCGTGTTTATCGCGTGTGACCCCATCGGCTCATACACGTTTAGTTGTTTTGTTGTGTTTTAAAACTCCCACAAACCAACAAGTGATGATAGGGAAAATAGTGTAGATGATGAAGTTACTGATGATAGTTGTAACAATTCGCATTTTCGGGTCACTATTCATTTTTACTATTCACGGCTACTATTCAATTTTTACTATTCACTCCCGAAATTTTTATTTCACATTCTCGTAGGATAAATCATTTTAGTAATGACCTAAGAGTTCGACAATCGTTAGATCATTTTCGCAAAAGTTATTAAGAAAACACCATTTTAAAGTTTCGTTTTGGACGGTACACCATTTAAACATCCCGCGCATATCGAAAACCAACTCCGACAATTTTCCCCGCATCAGATAAATTTTTAGATCATTCATGATTAATTTGAGAATTTTTAAGATTTATTATTATTTTACCAAATAAGCCCAGATCAGAACAAAACTAAACTTACGTTTTAAACAATTCTACTTACATCCAGACTTAACGATTCTTGCACTGTATTTCCTAAGATGAATAGAAACTTTTACATTTTTGGAAAATTCAAACATATTTCCCTCCTCCTTTGACCATAAAGAAATTAACCTTGTACGTTCTACCTTTTTCTTAAATCGCGTAATTTTAAACTTCACGAATAAGCTGTTAAGTTATACCACGTCTGACTAAAACCAAAGTTTGACATCTCATATCACTTTTATACTAATTTTAGTCTACTCTAAATAAATTCACGATCATTTCCGAATTTCGTTCTTTTCGATAAACTGCGAATTACTGCTTTTTGACCCGTATTTCGACTTTAAGCAAATTTTGCACCCAATAAGACTTATCACCCATTTTATATTTTTAGATGGAGTATAATGATGATTTTCATCATTCCTTCAAGTTTCATATTTTTACGATACCGGTTTTACATTTTATGGCTTCGATTAGCATTTAACGGAACCAAAACTCACTCCGTAACCAAGATAATACCAAAACTATCCACCATAGTCATCCTATCTTATCATGAACGAAATTTAGGGGGTAGTCATCACCTTGGTGTCAAAATCCTAAGCATACTTCCTTTAGATCATTTACATGTAAATTTAACCATGGTTAGTTTTAACCCAATATATAGTTAACCAAAACTACTAGCCTATAAATACCAAGCATAATCACTTCATTTATTCTTGCACCACCCTTTCTTATCATCTAAAGTCCTAAACCCTAAGGCATTTCTTATAGATTCTGTAAGAACATTCATGTGTTCTTGAAGAAAACTAGCGTTGATCTTCGTTCTTGTAAGTTTTCAAGAAAGAGTCGTTATAATCTTCAAATATCTTCAAGTCTCCAAAAGACGTCGTTATAATCTTCTTTTCTTCTTCGGGTTCTCAAGAAGGCGTTGTTATAATCTTCTAATAGTCGTGGGTTTTCAAGATCGCAAATTCTACGTCAAGTCTGCTAATATTTTATTTTCCATAATACTCATGCATTCTATTTTAAGGTAAGTATTTATAAAACTCAAACTTATTAAAATACTTATAAACTTTGTTAGTTTATTTATTGTATTTATAAACTCTTATTTTAGCATATAATCAAATAATCAAAATACATGTTTTACGATTAAGCACTACAACACTAGGGAACTTCATGTGAGGGGTTCATTTGGGTAAACGGATCGACGAGTTCTTGGATTTACGATTTAAAGTGTCCTAGCTCCTCGACGCCATCGCATGACCTCTGAATTATGATGGCCCGAGCGGTAGTACGAGATATACAAACTAAAACCATTTCTATAAACAAACATACAAATACTACGTCTTGATCAATATAATGGCATATATAAGCTCGTTCATCTTTTCTTAGGCATTATACCGAACCTAAGAGTTGACATCATATTCTAGGTTATACGTAGAGACTTCCAGGCTTATCCATCGATTCCGTTATACGTTCTGATATCATTTTTAAGGTGAGTTCTTAGCCCCGTTTTTATATACGTTTGAAACTCTTTGGGGGAGATACATGCTCAACTATTTTCATTTACTTTCACAAGTACTCTAAACTTTTAAGGATTACCGTGAGTTCGTAGCCCCACTTTTACTCGTTTAATTGCTTTACAAACTCTTTGGGGGAGATACATGCTCAAACATTTGCTTTATACTATTTTACAAATACTCAAAGAATTATACTTGGTTGCATTATACTTGATTGCGTTATACTTGATTGCGTTATACTTGATTGTGTTATACTTAAGACGATGGTAAGTCTCCTTTGTTCGGAGCAGTCCACTAGTAAACTTGATAAGACGATGGCAAGTCTCCTTTGTTCGGAGCATCCACTTAGTAAACTTGATAAGACGATGGTAAGTCTCCTTTGTTCGCAATTCACTAGTAAACTTGATAAGTCGATGATAAGTCTCCCAACATACACGGAGCAGTCCCTAAGTGCAATAATGTGAACTATTATGACTGTATGTGTGCTTGACTACAAAATGTATTATATTTTGGCAGTGGGTTGTAAACACACAGGTTGCAAGTTCTTTATGGCGGAACTTGGAACTGAGTGGATTTACAATACCTTTGCTGTGTGAACATTCTTTAAAGGCTTTTCAACTTATTCAAAACAAACTCTATGAACTCACCAACCATTGTGTTGACACTTTAAGCATGTTTATCTCAGGTCAATAAGACGATAGTGTTGCATGGAACATAGAGTCATACGACATATTTTGAAGACTTATGCTTTTGTCATTTACCATTGAAACATTTATGTATTATACTTTGGGACCTCATTGTTTGTAACTCGATTTCATTAATCGAATGGTAACTTTTCAAAACGTCTCATTTAGAGGTCGCTTTTCTATAACTTGTACTTTATATTATGAAGTAGCACCCAGGACACGCCTTCCGTCATGTATTTTGGGGTGTTCTGATTGGTATCGAGAATTGGTTATAGAGAACTAGGTTGCATTTAGAACCTAGACTATAACTACTATATACGTTGAGACCTTCCTCCCTATCGCCTTGCACACCGTAGACTTTTTTCGTAATTTTAGCACCTAAGAGATTTCTATGAACCGATTGAAACACCAAACATCATATGAGTCGATTAGTCCAAGCATTGCATAGTTACTCCTAAATTATACATAGCCCGATCACCTATGTCTAATTCGGGAAGAATCATGCAATGAAGGGAGTAGTAGTCTCATATGTGTAAGCAATTCCGCATCGAGCCAAATTTTCAAAAGATTTTCTTCAAACCACTTGTTTCCGCTTGATCTCGAGTGACAGTTCTTGTTTGATGAGTTGCAAAGATCAAGCTAGAATCAAGTTGTTACTCAAACCGATTTAGCCTAATCTCATGACAGTTCTTGTTTGATGAGTTGTGAGATTAAGTAAAAATCGGTTACCTAAAAATCTTTTGAGGGTTTTGCTCGAGAATGGGAAAGCTTGCCTCATCAAACCTACCATAAGAGAGCATGTCTTTAGGATGGGAAATAGTCGCGATAGTCACAAGAACGTACCTAAGTAGATAAGAAACCCATATACATGAGCTTTGACGTAATCCCTTAGACTATGCACACTGTAAGTAGTGAACATCAACAGAACTTCGGGACGAAGTTCCTTTTAAGGGGTAGAGACTGTAACAATTCGCATTTTCGGGTCACTATTCATTTTTACTATTCACGGCTACTATTCACTTTTTACTATTCACTCCCGAAATTTTTATTTCACATTCTCGTAGGATAAATCATTTTAGTAATGACCTAAGAGTTCGACAATCGTTAGATCATTTTCGCAAAAGTTATTAAGAAAACACCGTTTTAAAGTTTCGTTTTGGACGGTACACCATTTAAACATCCCGCATATCGAAAACCAACTCGACAATTTTCCCGCATCGGATAAATTTTAGATCATTCATGATTAATTTGAGAATTTTAAGATTTATTATTATTTTACCAAATAAGCCCAATATGAGAACAAAACTAAACTTACGTTTTAAACAATTTTACTTACATCCGGACTTAACGATTCCCTTTGTATTTCCTAAGATGAATAGAAACTTTTACATTTTGGAAAATTCAAACATATTTCCTCCTCCTTTGACCATAAAGAAATTAACCTTGTGCGTTCTACCTTTTTCTTAAATCGCGTAATTTTTAAACTTCACGAATAACATTAAGTTATCCCACGCATGACGAAAACCAAAGTTTGACATCTCATATCACTTTTAGACTAATTTTAGTCTACTCTAAATAAATTCACGATCATTTCCGAAATTTCGTTCTTTTCGATAAACTGCGACCTGCGTTTTTGACCGTATTTCCGACTTTAAGCGTTTTGCACCCAATAAGACTTATCACCCATTTTATATTTTTAGATGGAGTATAATGATGATTTTCATCATTCCCGCAAGTTTCATATTTTTACGATACCGGTTTTACATTTTATGGCTTCGATTAGCATTTAACGGAACCAAAACTCACTCAAGTAACCAAGATAATACCAAAACTATCCACCATAGTCATCCTATCTTATCATGAACGAAATTTAGGGGGAGTCATAACCTTGGTGTCAAAATCCTAAGCATACTTCCTTTAGATCATTTACATGTGTAAATTTAACCATGGTTAGTTTTAACCCAATATATAGTTAACCAAAACTACTAGCCTATAAATACCAAGCATAATCACTTCATTTATTCTTGAACCACCCTTTCTTATCATCTAAAGTCCTAAACCCTAAGGCATTTCTTATAGATTCAGAAGAACATTCATGTGTTCTTGAAGAAAACTAGCGTTTGATCTTCGTTCTTGGAAGTTTTCAAGAAAGAGTCGTTATAATCTTCAAATATCTTCAAGTCTCCAAAAAGACGTCGTTATAATCTTCTTTTCTTCTTCGGGTTCTCAAGAAGGCGTTGTTATAATCTTCTAATAGTCGTGGGTTTTCAAGATCGCAAATTCTACGTCAAGTCTGCTAATATTTTATTTTTCCATAATACTCATGCATTCTATTTTAAGGTAAGTATTTATAAAACTCAAACTTATTAAAATACTTATAAACTTTGTTAGTTTATTTATTGTATTTATAAACTCTTATTTTAGCATATAATCAAATAATCAAAATACATGTTTTACGTATTGAGCACTACAACACTAGGGAACTTCATGTGAGGGGTTCATTTGGGTAAACGGATCGACGAGTTCTTTGATTTACGATTTAAAGTGTCCTAGCTCCTCGAGCCATCGCATGACCTCCGATTTATGATGGCACGAACGGTAGTACGAGATATACAAACTAAAACCATTTCTATAAACAAACATACAAATACTACGTCTTGATCAATATAATGGCATATATAAGCTCGCTCATCTTTTCTTAGGCATTATACCGAACCTAAGATTTGACATCATATTCTAGGTTATACGTAGAGACTTCCGTGCTTATCCATCGATTCCGTTATACGTTCGATATCATTTTAAGGTGAGTTCTTAGCCCGCTTTTATATACGCTTGAAACTCTTTGGGGAGATACATGCTCAACTATTTTCATTTACTTTCACAAGTACTCTAAACTTTAAGGATTACCGTGAGTTCAGAGCCCCACTTTTACTCGTTTAATTGCTTTACAAACTCTTTGGGGAGATACATGCTCAAACATTTGCTTTATACTATTTTACAAATACTCAAAGAATTATACTTGGTTGCATTATACTTGATTGCGTTATACTTGATTGCGTTATACTTGATTGTGTTATACTTAAGACGATGGTAAGTCTCCTTTGTTCGGGCAGTCCACTAGTAAACTTGATAAGACGATGGCAAGTCTCCTTTGTTCGGGCAATCCACTAGTAAACTTGATAAGACGATGGTAAGTCTCCTTTGTTCGGAGCGAGTCCACTAGTAAACTTGATAAGTCGATGATAAGTCTCCCAACATACACGGAGCGTCCCCTAAGTGCAATAATGTGAACTATTATGATCAGTATGTGTGCTTGACTACAAAATGTATTATATTTTGGCGGTGGGTTGTAAACACACAAGTTGCAAGTTCTTTATGGCGGAACTTGGAACCGAGTGGATTTACAATACCTTTCTTTGTGTGAACATTCTTTAAAGGCTTTTCAACTTATTCAAAACAAACTCTATGAACTCACCAACCATTGTGTTGACACTTTAAGCATGTTTATCTCAGGTCAATAAGACGATAGATGTTGCATGGAACATAGAGTCGCACGACATATTTTAAAGACTTATGCTTTTGTCATTTACCATTCGAAACATTTATGTATTATACTTTGGGACCTCATTGTTTGTAACTTTGATTTCATTAATCGAATGGTAACTTTTCAAAACGTCTCATTTAGAGGTCGTTTTCTATAACTTGTACTTTATATTATGAAGTAGCACCCCAGTGACACAGTCTTCCGCTGCGGTATTTTGGGGGTGTTACAATAGTGAGGAAGATTGTGATGATGGGGAGGATAGTGATTACCTAGTGGATGAGGTGAACGATATTCATGATGTAGAAGTTGACATGGAAAGTTTCCATGCTAATATTGATGTCAATGCAGAGTTTATGGGTAGTGGGAGCCTCATGAAGCATGTTACATTTGCAGAACTAGTTGAAATAGAAGTACTTGACAATAATGACTTTGAGAGTAGGTCTGAAGAAGATGATGATGATTTAGAGAGGCTTAGGAAAAGGCAGTTGAAAGAACTAAGGAAATAATTGGGTACCAATACAGAGGGTGTGAAGAATGAGAGTTATTTCTATGTTGGTCAAAAATTTGGAACTGCAAAAGAGGCTAAGGATATGATTAAGTTACACTCTATTGAAACAAGGAGGTCAATTCAGTTAAAGAAGAATGATAAGCTTATGATAAGGGCAGAGTGTTATGGTACAATTCCTACACTTGGACCAGTTGGACCAGATAACTCAGTTGGGCCTTCTCAGTTAAGTGGGCTAGATAAGACAAGTGGGCCACATAAGAATAGGATGACAAAGTCAAAGATCAGGGAAAGTGTATCTCCAAAAAAGAATAGGATGACAAAGTCAAAGATAAGGGAATCCAAATCACCTATAAAGGCACAAGTCATTAAAGGTGGTAAATCTACCAAACTACCAGCAGATTCCAATAAATGTCCATGGGATTTACAAGTTTCCAAGTGCACAGATGAAACATGGTCAGTGAGAACATACAGAGCAGAACATAAATGTCTACAAACAAGGAAGATTAAATCATTTACTGCTAACTTCTTAGCTAAAGATATCCTATCTCAGATTGAAACCAACCCTGCTATACCTATCAGAGCTGTACAAGATCAAAGTACTAAGAAGTTTCACCTAGAAGTGTCAAGAATGAAAGCCTTTAGAGCCAAGGCCAAAGCTATTGAACAGGTGAGAGGAGACCACACTCAGCAGTATGCACATTTAAGAGATTGTGTCTTAGAGCTTAAGGAAAATAATCCTAATACAACTGTGAAGATCAAGTGTGAAATACCAAATAATGTAGATGACAACACAAGGGTTTTTCAGATAATCTACATCTGTCTTGGTGCTGCAAAGGAGGGATTCAGAGCTGGTATGAGGGACTTGTTAGGGTTGGATGGTGCATTTATGAAAGGTCCATTTCCAGGTCAGTTGTTGACTGCTGTATATGTGGATCCAAACAATGGAATATACCCAGTGGCTTATGGCATTGCAGAAACTGAAAACCTTGAATCTTGGACTTGGTTTCTAGAACAGTTGGGTGAAGATCTTGATTTGGAGTGCAATTCTAATTTCACTTTCATTAATGATAGACAAAAGGTACTTGTTAGTTTGTCATCCCTTTTAATTTGTAACTTAATTAAATGTTTGCTAATCTATTTTTCTGTTTCTTATATCAGGGTATAATACCAGTAATTGCCAAGGTGTTTCCAGCTGCTGAGCACAGGTTTTGTCTAAAGCACATTCATGAAAAAATGTAGCTTAAATGGAGTGGCAAAGCATTCAAAGACTTGCTATGGAAGTGTGCAAGATTCCTCCTCACCACTGGAGCAGAAGTCACTTTTCAGGTATTCCAACTTGTTTAGTCTTACTAATTAAGTTATGCATACACATCTGTTTATAAGCAAATTAGTAATCTAATACATGTTATCTGTTATAGGAAGAGCTAAATCAGATGTTTTATTGAACAATATGTGCGGTTTTCAAACGAAAATTAGTAGATGGAAGGGATATGCCTATCAGTAGTGCATTAGAGTATATTAGGGAGTACCTAATGAGAACAATAGTGACAGTTAATGGGATAATAGCCAAATGTGATGGGCCACTAACCCCCACTGCTACAAAACTACTTAAGGGTTTATGTGATGAAGTTGTTCAGTATATTGTTTCTTGGAATGGAAATCATCTATACCAATGTAGTGGACCTTTCTTTGATCAGTGTGTGGTAAATATGGCCACTAGAACATGTACTTGTAGGTATTGGGAACTTACAGGAATACCTTGCAAACATGCCATTGCCACAAACTGAAACATGGCACAAAACAACATGAATCCTGGATTGGTTAAAGATTGGGTACACCCTTGTTACAGGCTTGAGACATGGAGGAAAGTTTATTCCTTCTTAGTGAATCCAACTAATGGGCCAAGAATGTGGCCAAAGTGTCAAATTCAGACAACAATCATTCCTCAAGAGTATCATCCACAACTAGGAAGGCCAAACAAGAAAAGGAAAAGATCTGCTGGTGAATTAATTGACATGGTAAAGAATGGAAAGATGTCAAGAGCTATGAAGACTGTAACTTGTGTTTCGTGTAAACAGAAAGGTCACAACAAAAGAACTTGCACAGGACAGCCTTCTGCACCTACAAAGACTAAGCAATCTGTCAAGAAGCCTACAAGTGGTGTTGGTCAAAAATCACAGCAGTTTGCAAGTCAAGCATATGAAGATCCTGTTGCTACCAAGAAGCCTGCAACAAATGCTAAGAAGAATTCTGCAGGAGGTGGTAGGGTCAAAAGGATGTCCAAGAAGAATGTTTAATGAAGTACTTGTTATGTGTCAAGACTGTATGTTAGTTTGTTAGTGTCAAAACTTTTATGTGGCCTGTATGTTAGTTTGTTAGATGTCAAGACTTTTATGTAGTGTAGCTTGTTAGTGTCAAGACTGTTATGATCAGTGTCATTTGGACCTTGTTATGCATACTTGGTCATTTTGTGTAATATGCTATCAATGACACAAACTCGAATTGGGTCATTTTGACCTTTTTATGGTAGTTCCTTTTCTTTTAAATTGGGTCTGTTTTGGTTATACTAAATTGTGTTTAGTTTGACTTTTGAATGGTGTGTTTTTGGTTGACCTTTTGAATGGTAGTTCCTATCAATGACACAAACTGCCTTTTGCTTTACACTATCAAATTGAATGCCACAAAAACCATCTAATAAGCAAGTAACAAACATGGTGTGCCAAAGTCATTGTAATTTTGCCGTTAGATAATAAAGCTTGTTACAAACCACAAAATTTGACTATAAAAGTCATATTTCCTTTACAAAAGAACCAACTACACTAATACTTATACCTACATTTTCAACAAAAAGTAAACAACCAAGCATAACCATGTAATAACCAACATATTTTTCATCCTTTTTCTAGCCATCTCAGATTCCAATAATTGTGCTTCAAGTCTGTTCCTTCCCCTCAATAATTCAGGTATGATGGCCACAGCACGATTGCACATTGGAAGATCAATCCAATCATTGAATGGACAAGTCGAATTCTAAAAGAATTAACAAAAAAAAAAATTAGGGTTGGAAAATGCCTTCATATCAATGTTATGTTCTTCTTCCATTACATAATCAAAAAAAAAAATTTGTTTGA
The DNA here is from genome assembly GCA_022545495.1 of Chrysanthemum lavandulifolium. Classification (NCBI taxonomy): domain Eukaryota; kingdom Viridiplantae; phylum Streptophyta; class Magnoliopsida; order Asterales; family Asteraceae; genus Chrysanthemum; species Chrysanthemum lavandulifolium. The sequence goes on along the minus strand of CM040241.1, from coordinate 71,043,324 downwards.
TAGCTTACAGGTTTAGGACACCCATTAAACCTTCTACCAGGGTTGATATCCGTCCATGAAGTTTTGGAATTGTTCTTCTACCACATGAACAAATTGGCATGGTGTTCTTGACTTTTCAGACCAAATTAGATCCAAAATCTGTGGATAGGGTGAGTGGATAGCCAAATGTGTGGTTAGGGAGAGTGAGAGTGTGTGAATTTATATAAAAAATCGGGTTAGTAAAAAGTTTATTAAAAAGGGAAAAGATAAGTACAAAAATACCCCTTGCGTGCGAAGCACGTGGGGCAAGTTAACAGAGGAATAAACGGCAGTCAAAGACAGGGACTGTGTTGGGAACTATATTTAAAGTTGATAAGACAAAGTACATGAAAGATGAAGGACTATTGAAGACAAAGAAAGACAAGGGACCTACTTGCCAAAGAAGTATTTATTATCTAGTCCCTTGTAGTCATTTGTAACCCTAGTATCTCTATTATATAAAGAGATATAGGGAATTAGGTTTTATATGTGTCAAACAATGTAAACATCAGACATAGGTGTGTGTGTGTCTAGGGCGTGAGTTTATGAACGCCTAGACTATTGTGTTAGTCGACTAGTTGGTCAGCCTCAAGGATCATGGATCCCTGTTAGATTGTAACCGTCTTAGAGTTGATCGTCTAGGATTGGGGCTGTAGATGTGTTTTGTAGAACACATGATTATGACGAAGAAACCTTAATAATAACAATGATAGTTCTTTATTCCGCTGTGCATACATATTATTGTTCATTGTTATTTGTGCTTATTGATTATCCTAGATAAGGTCTAATAAACCTAGAGCATCGATTCTTAACAGACTGGCATTGTTATTTGTTTCAGAGATAGGGAGGTTCCATGCAACTTTTAAGTTTTAGAGACTGTGGGTGAAACTTTGGGTAAACCACAGGGACCATCTATGTAATTTACTCAATATAGAATATAATAATATATGTAAAAAAAAGTCAAAATGGAGAGAGATGGACATACCTTCACCATAACATATGGGATATAGGAGATGCGGGGCCAATAGGAACCTCTTCTCCTTATCTTTTCTTTCAATTCATCTGGGTATCCATCCATGGCCGTCCCGTGAATTTTAAAGGCCCTGTGCAATATCAAACCAAGGGCCTCTTAAAAATGAAAATGGCTAAGATGTGTAAACATATATAAATCTAGCAAACAAGTTAAAATCAAAGTTTAAACATCAAAACAATAGTGGCCATTAAATTAGTGACACTATTTCAATTGGATTACTTGTTTATAAAAAAAATTACTAGTAAACAATATGCAAAGATAGGCACATAGCTTTCATATAAACTAATTCAAGTATGTTCATTCCTAAAACCATATCGAAAAAAATAAAGGTTCTTAGACAAGGGTTGAAACCGGTGATTTTGTAACATACTTGCCTTTATTAAAAGATATAGCTTTAAAAGCTTTAAAGGCTTTAAAAACTTTAGAAACATTAGGGGCAAAATGTAAACAATAAAAACTCTGAGGATCGAACTATAAAAAACTCAAAGTAATCATCCTTCTCACCCAATGCATATCCACACCTCCGCAGCACTTCGTGTACGCCATTTTTTTCTTTCTGGTATTACATGATTCTTATCAATTTTCTTTGTAAAAATTAAATAATAATACATTCTTTAACACATTATTATCAGTTTTATGCTCGAAATCAAATTAAATGGTCCCATGTGCGTAAGATCGTGGTGCCCCTAAGAATATGAAGGCCCTGTGCATCGATCATCCCGCACATGCCGAAATCAAACTCAAAAGTGAAGGTAGCAACTCTTCTGGTAGATCTTGAATCTTTGAGGAGCCACGAATGGAGAGATGTTGGAGGGAGGTGAGGCGTTGGAGTCCCATTGAAACTGATTCCAATTTCTTAAAACCCACTAACTCAAGTCTAGTAAGAGATGAAGGAAGCATATGAGACAATTGACTTCCACTAGTCACATCATCTTCTTCTTCTGCCGATTCACCAGTTAGAATTAGGTGAACAAGTGAGGATGGGAAAGTCTGTGGGCCCAACTTTGATATGGTCTTCTTCAAATCCCCTATTGCTAAGAAACCCAACTTAGGAGGCCAAACCCCAAAGGAATCAACATCCATACTTTTACAATTTATAATCATCAGTTTCTTTAACGAGGTGAGATTCGGCAAGTCGGCAGCAGGAAATGACTCTGTACGGTTACAATTGTCTATTCTCAGTTCTGTGACGTGAATGAAACTAGTCAATTCATTGATTGATTTCAGATTTTTCCAACTATGTATGTGTACAAACTCAAGCATCAGTGGCATGCTTGTGTTGAGAATCACCTCCTTTTCCAGTAGCTTGTGCCCTCCTGTTGGGAAGGAGACAGATGCAATCGAATCACAAAACTTGATACTCAATTCTTGAATGTTGTTTGGCAAATTGCAACGCTCAATATTCTCACATTCATTAAATTCCAAAATCCTAAGAGATGTTAGTTGGTTGCATCCATCCTCTTTCTCTCCTAAACTCGCCAATTTTGAACACCCCAATACTTGCAACTTCCTTAAATTCAGAAGAACCTTACTTGCCTCTGCTTCTGATTCCCACAATTATCTTACTTCATTACACTTCCTGATACTAAAATCTTCAACTGCCCCAAGATAGTCCATAACACCTCTCCACACCTCATCACTAAGTCCTGAAATACCCCAAATACTCAACCTGGTGACTGATGAAGCTACACGAGTCAGACTTGTCAATACACCATCACCACAACTATCGAGATATAAAACCCTAAGCGAAGGTAGTGCTTCAGTGAGACTTGACCAACTTAGGACAATTTCTTATATCTGACTCTTCAAGGCATGGAAACATTATTCTTGCACCTACAACACCACTCTTGGTTGACCATACCTCCCACCCACTCATACCTCCAAAACTTAAACTTTCTAGTTTAGGAAATGCAATACCTGTCCCAAGGAACTCTGAGCCCACAACTTTCACCTCGTCCAGCCTTTCAATATCCAAGTTCTTAAGCGATGGTAGTTGCCCAAGTGGTGGTAGAGACGTACAATTTCTACCACCCCGAATTGAAACACTAGTCAACTGATGAAATGAGGGATCCCCAATCCACTTCTGAAATACTTTACCTCCATATGACTCAATTATAAGATCTTTCAAATTATCACTATGAGGCTTGAGGGCATTCAGGACCTCATTCTCAAGTGTTTCATTTTGAGCATCATTTAAATCGTTACCCCATTCCACATGTAACTCACTAACCCTTTTTTGTGATAAGTTCACCTCTCGTATATCCCATGCCCTTTTCACTTTGTCCAGCCCATGAATGGAAATACTCCCTTGGAGATTCTTTAAATTCTTAATCCATGATATAAAAAAGTCGTCGTTTTCAACAACGATTTTGCTGGAAAGAATTTGTAGGCTTTTCATCTCACTAATCCCTAACGGCATCATATTCCAAAGCAATGTATCCCGAATATCAAAATGCCGCAAGTTTTTAAACTTTAAGAAGTTGTCGGGCAACGTGGTCAAGCTATAACAGCCGGAAACGATTATAAAGATTGCATACATTTTCTGGCAAATGTTTGATGCTAGTTTGAGATAAGTTAAGGTACCTCAAGTGCTTCATATTGCCGACACACTCTGGTACCTCAACTATATCTAATCTACTCAAACTTAGAACCTTTAACAATGGTAACTGGGGAAGTACATCAACCGAATCTTACTTGATAAGTGGAATATCATGACCTCTCACCATGGGCATAGCTAAAAGCGTTCTCAAACTATTAGCTCTTTCGAATGCCTTGAACTTGTTGTAAGTAATATATTCTTCACAAACAAATGACATATGGCGGTACTTTTCAAAAGCTTCCTTCCGAACATTATTCTCCACATCTATGTTTAACCTTGAATAAAATTTTCCAGCAACAAATGCGGCTGAATCATTCATAAGGTCGTGCATCACAAACAATGATTCGTCATCAGGAACATGTTGAAAAAACGACCTTGACAACAACTCTTGAAAATATTCCTCACCCAAGTGTTTCATTGATTTTTCTGTACTTGAATTGTGCAAAAACCCTTCCGCCATCCACCACAATATCAAGTCATCTTTCTCAAACACGTAGTCCTTGGGGATCAAGCAACGATATGCAAACAATTGCTTGGATGTGCGAGAAAGATCATGGTAGCTTAGTCTAAGCCCGAAACAATACCGCCTCCGTCTTTTAACATCCATATCTCATTATTTAACAATGCTTCAATCTTCTTCATCTATTTTGTTACGAGTAAACTTCCAAGTGCTTTGAAAGCCAAAGGCAAGCCACCGCATTTTCTAAGAATGCCTTCACCATGTGGTCTCAGCATCGGATGTAAATCAAAGTTCTTTAAACCCAAAGCATATTGAGCAAATAAAGATAAAGCATCATCATGTGATAGCTGCTTCAGATCATATGGATGATCGTAGCCCAACTTTTTAAGCAAATGTTGCTTTCGAGTTGTGAAGATTATTTTGCTTCCATGGGCCACGTCAAAGAATGGGGCCACTAATGTTTCCCACTCTTCCAGCTTTTCGCTCCAGATATCATCCAAAACAAGGAGAAATCGTTTCCCTGTAAGTTGATCTTGAAGAGCTGCTTGAAGCAAGTTTAGATCTTCAAATTCCTTCTTTTCCCCACTTATTGATTGAAAGATGACTTTACCTATGCCTTGAGCTCAAAGTGATCATTCACTTGCTAATCGTCCTAAAAAAGTCTAGCTAACGTCGTTTTTCCTATCCCACCCATACCAACAGTGGGCACAATGCTAAAGTTTCGACTACATGGTTCATCACCCAATAGCTTCTGAAGTAATTCCTTCTTATCACCTTCACGTCCAACAACACTAGGTGCATCTACCAAAGAGGTCTGGTAACTTCTATTCATATTTTTTGACCCACCATCTTTCACAATCAAACCAAGATTAGTTTTTTCATCTTTGAGTTCTTGTAACTCGGTGGTAATACCATCTAATTTTCCGCCCATCCTAGTACTTAGTGAGAAGTTTGTGTAACAAGTTGGAATGAGCTTTCTTACCTTGCTACGATTCCTTGAGACTCATTGGTAAACTCGTGATGCATAGCATCCGTTGCTAAGCCATCTAGAATATCATCTATGTCGTAAGCCAAATGTTGGAGACGATTCACCACGCTTAACAACTTCATCATTACTTCTTTCCGAGAAGCGTCATTAAGCAAGGCTCGGATCAGGGGTAACTTCCCATCCCATTTCATCAGCTCAGAGTGAATTCCTTTGGAGCGAGCAATCTTGTTCTCGAGTACATATGCTAGCTTCTCAAAAACGATTGGGAGCAAGGCAGAAAGAACGAGTTCAGCCATTGTTGGTTTATGGTGAAAGCACAAAAGAAAGTATGAATGTGGATGGATAAGGGTGCATAGAATGGAAGGGTCTGAGATACTAGTAATATACTTGCATTATTGTCTAAGTTTCTACAGTATTATTGTTTTGCTGTTTTCACATTCAATTCATCCAGCTAACACGATGTGAATGAATGGCTATGAATTAGACAACAAATATTAGGGGTACAATAATTTATTGTACAACTAACTAGTTTAAGACAAGCAAGAGTTGAAAATTCGACAATTCCCATGATTTGTATCGGAGCTTTGCTATAATCTCTTACTAAATCCTTCTACAAATCCTCTTATACACAACAATATTAAATAGTTTTTTTTCACTCATTTTCCCTCTACATCCGAGCCGTCAGTTCTGGCACTTGGCAGAATCCTATGAGTAAGTAGTTTTGTAGAAATATTTAGCAGGAAGCTTTAGTATTTTTGTATGTATTAATGTTAAATTTTAAACTTTTTTCTTTTAAACGAGAGATTCGAGAAAAAAATTACTATTAACTTGTTTGTTCGAGCAAAGTAAAATCAAACTTGATCGAGATCTTACGATCCGATTAACAAAATCGGGATTCTATTAAGATCTTACGCTTGCAAAGATCCTACGTAGAGCCGAATCATTTTTCCTTAGTACAACAACAATACCCAATTCTGTCGGTGCATCATTTTTGCTTAGTAGTATCGTAAAATTCGAAAATCATGATCCAAATCTTTACAACCATAGATTTTACTATTACACAATCTTTATGTGTATTTGTCAACGAACTTCTTAAATAGCATAAACTTAATTATATAAAAAGGGAATTATCTCATCAATATCCTTTAAAATTTTCATAATTACGTCAATATATTTCTAAATTTTACAATTAAGTTAATATCCTTTAAAAACTTCAAATTACTCATGTATATCCAATTTAATAATTTGGTTTAGAAATTCCTTTTCAAAAATAAACTAAAATTCTTATGCTTATTTTACCCTTTTCTCAATCATAACTAAACATTAATCAAGATTTAGGAACACATAGAGTGATAATTACATCTTCTCCATGATACACCCAATTGTAATACAACATTTTAGTAGGCATTTAGATAATACTTTTGGATATTATTATCATTTAATTAGATAAATAAAGGGTTTTGTTAACAACAACCCGTAGGGTGCTGTATAAGTTTCCATAATTTAAAACATTTTCATGTATGAATTTACTTAATATTAATACATACCTTATTGAAACTCTGTTACCTTAATTATAGGTGTTTAAATCATGTAGTTATAGAAATGACTTATTCATATTTGGAAACATTTTTAACTATACAAAGCTTATACAACACCTTAAGGGTTGTTGTTAACAAAACCCATATATAAAAAAGGGGCAATTATGGCAATGCACCTTTTGCTCAAGGTGGGAACACTTTCTAGGAAAAAAGTTGGCGTATTCCTTAACTAGACCTTGAGACTTGCGACTTTTCTACTTTTAATCTCAGATTGCCAAGTGTACCTCGACATTTGTGAACCCATTGATTGTTTTCTGACTTTTACCAGCTATACTTGTAAAGCGACTGAAGCTGAGCGACTTTCTTAAGATTCTTGCGAAATTCTTTTTGTCCTTTAGTAAAAAAAGTCAAACTTACTAAAATATATTTTTTATGCTTTTAGCGCCTTCCCAATGCTGAGCGACTTAAGCGAAATAATATTAGCGATTTTTTTAACTTTATACTTCTGTACCTTTTTGTACTTTTTTTACATAACTTTTCAAAATTATAATTTTACACTTTTTTTAATTTTTTACACACACACAAACACACACACCAACACTCTACTACCCAAAAAAACAAATCAAAACCCTAATTAGTCAGTCAATTAAAGTCCCAAATGGCAAACATTGCTCGATATTTTGATGCTAAGGTAACGGTTCGTTCCCAGGTTAAGTTGCTTTCAAATATTAAGTCTAAGTTGTTACGCAATCCAGATCGAATGACGTTATTTAGTGCAACTATTTTTGGGCCATGGTTAGATATTCCTAACCAAGGCAATGACAATCATTTGGTGAATTTTGTTTTACAACACCAGGTATATATCCCCAAACTGCTTGATTCTTGTCCCCCCATTTTATACAAAATTGGGAATAATTTATTGCAATTCGGTCGTAGAGAGTTTCTATTGATGACCGGATTTCGTTTTGGTCCTTTGCCTGCCACTATAGAAATTGAGCGCAGTCCTTTTGGTTTGCGTGTCTTTCCTGAAAAACAATTTCTAAGAAAGGTTCTTGTAAAGGGAGTGAGCTTTACGGTTTTTGAGAACGATACACAATTTTCAAAGTTATCAAATGAGGATGCGGTAAGAGTATATCTGATAGTCGTTGAGGTCGTGTTCATAGGTCGTGGACCTTGGTACATCGTTGACAATAATTTGTTGGAATTAGTTGAGGATGTTGGGGCATAGAATACATATCCATGGGGAGAGTTCTTGTGGAGACGTTTTTACAAAAAATTAGCCAATGTGGTACCCCGGCATTACAATGCTTACTACAAAGAGAAATCGCAAGAAAACCCTTCTAAAGCTGCAACATATAATATTTGTGGCTTTCTCTTGGCTTTTAAGGTTAGATTTGTAGACATTTATGAACATATCAGTTTTTGTTTACTATTTTTGGATACACATTTGTTATACTGCTTTTCATTGTACATTACTTTGATTGTTTTCGTTCATTTTAGATATGGATTCTTGAGAGTTATCCCAATAGCAGTTCATGGTGGACCAAAGACCCGACAAAGATACCGCGTTGTCTTTCTTGGTCAAAGGGTAAAATATTTTCCAAACGTGATTATAGCAAACTTTTTGGTCCGGTAAGCATTTCCATTTGTTTGTATTTGTCAAATAAGTAACGACTTCTTTATTTTATTTTTTTGACTTTATAATTTTTTTTACTAGGGTTCGAATCCAGTATTGGATCTTGTTCCAACAAATGCAGAAAGGTTACAACCATGGTTTACACCTTGTAATGCTTATTTTAGCGAGTTGGATCGTCTAGAAAAACAATTACCTGCCGATGATCCCACTAATGAGGTAAGTTTCACATTTTGTATCATTTATTTTTCATCCGTATCAACTACATCGTTTATGCGACTATTCACGTTGACAATTGACCAATGCACATTCTGTTTCGATCTTGCTTTGTAGGTACATGAAGTTGCAGTTCATAAAGAGGTCGCGGTAACAGATAAAGAGGTCGCGGTAACAGATAAAGATATGGCGTTAGCTGATAAAGATGTGCCAGTAACTGCTAAAGATCAAAGTTCCAATCATCTAGACATACATGCCGAGGTTGCGGCATTGAAGGCACTTGTATTTATGATCGATAAACCCAGAGCCAATGTGGAGGTCCTAAATGATATTAAAAATAGAATTGTCGTTGTTGAGGAAGCTCTAAAGATACAACGTCCAAAGGTGAAGATGCTCTTTACATTCATTTTTAATCAACATCATTTAGATAGCAATATTGTTTTCACCAACTAATGGATTATATATATTTATGTACAGACGTCACTGGTTATTCATGAACAATTGCAAATAAGGCAATGTGTTGATGAATATTTAGCTTCCAAAGATGGCATGGTAATCTCCGTTTAATATTTGTTAATCATTTAGGTCTCCTTTCTTTAGTAGTATAATTGATTGTATATTTTAAATTTCAGACTTCAACTCATATGCACGACAAATCGGATGAAGATTGTTTTGGCCAAAATGCCATGGAAATTCAGACTTCAAATCCAATTCATAATGAAACTCGGAATGGTAGCCCTATTTTGTTTGATGTTCATTCTCATGATGTTCATGCGGCTGATGATAAAAAGGTTATGTTCCCCGTAATAGTACTTTTTTTATCGTTATTTTGTTACATACCTAAATCAGCTTTGTTAACTACATACCTTAAGCCCAGAACCTGATCAATCATGCGAGAAATCGACATGTGTTATTGCTGATAACGAACAAGTTAGGCTTACTTATATAGACCCTACCGCTTATCCATCAGCTATGTCGCAGCTTGAGGATTTATGTCTTCCAGTTGAACCATTTTCGGTAGTGGATCACATTCCAGATGATGATCCCAGTCATATAAATTTACCTAATTTGAATAAAAATTTTCTCAATCGGCTGTTGAAGTACGTATATAATAATTTCACCTGCACTATCTACAGATGTTTGCTACATTTGGTCATCTATTATAGTTGTGTTTTTCTCGTATAATTACAGGGCAAAAACTTTGATGATGATTTCTCTGTTTATGGATCTTTGAATTTCAATGAGCATGGGTTACATATTCAAGAGCCGAAGCAAGATGAACAAAAGGCTGCTGAAAACAAGGAAGATGGCGAAACACCAAGTGAGGTAGTGGTAAATGTTGATGTCAAACATGGAGAGGCGGTTCAAGCTACTGAGATACATGCTCATGATTACAATGTTACTGAGAAAGTAAGTGAAGGTGTGTTTAATGTTGATGAAAAACCTGGTGATGATAAACCTAGAGCGGCGGTTCAAGCTACTGAGACACATGCTCATGATTGCAATGTTACTGTGAAAGTAAGTGAAGGTGTGTTTAATGTTGATGATAAATCTGGAGGGGCGGTTCAAGGTAATGAAAATAACATTTTTGATTGCAATGCTACTGTTATAGATTCTCATGATCGTGAGAAAGTAAGTGAAGCAGTGTTAAATGTGGATGAGAAATCTGTAGAGGGGGTTCAAGGTAATGAAAATAACATTGTTGATTGCAATGCTACTGATCAACATTCTCATGATCGTGAGAAAGTAAGTGAGGCAGTGTTAAATGTGGATGAGAAATCTATAGAGGGGTTCAAGGTAATGAAAATAATATTGTTGATTCCAATGCTACTGATATAGATTCTTATGATCGTGAGAAAGTAAGTGAAGGAGTGTTAAATGTTGCTGAGAAATCTGTAGAGGGGGTTCAAGGTAATCAAAATAACATTGTTGATTGCAATGCTACTATTATAGATTCTCATGATGGTCAGAAAGTAAGTGAAGCAGTGACACAAATGGCAGATATGGGGGATGATCATACGAAAATGGCAGAGATGGGGTATGATCATACGAATCATGTTGAAGAGAATAAGGATGGCGATGGGAATGTTAATGTGAAATTACGTGAGTTGGTTATTCATAATGAAGCATACAATGTTGATGGCCACGTTAATGAGAAAGTAAGCGGGGGTGTGTTAGTGGTGGCAAATGAGACCGCAACCAAGGCGGTATTTGATAAAATTGATAGTAATGCTGAGAAAGCAAGAAAGGCCATGTTTCATAATTCTGAGAAAAACACACAAGCTGTTTCACAAACTGAAGGACAAGCCAATAAGCCTTTGACTACAGCTTCTGAGGTACAACTACATTATTTATTAAAGTTACTATTAAAGTTCAAAAGTCGATGTTATTTCAATGCTGAACTTTGCATACAGGATATTTTCATGCGTGCTAAAAGGAAGAGAAATGCAAGTAAGGCTCTACTGTCACCTTATGATGGCCCAGCAAAAAATAAAAGTAGTAAGGCCAAAGTTACCCAAGAGAGTAAGGCCAAAGTTACCCAAGAGAGTACTCCTGTTTTGAAAGAAGATGTTGACTCAAAAAGGTCAAAGAAGGTAGGCAAGTGTTTGCAGGACCCATACGTGAACCTCCCTCCCACAACTCCACAATTGCCGAAAAGGCGCTCCAAAAGATCGAAAAAGGATTAATTCCCATGTGGTGAAGATAATCAGTTGGAAACATGGGTAGAGGTATAGCGAACTATTTTACAAACAGACAACAGAAGACATATCCATTAACTGGTTTTAAAATTTTCGTGATCCATCACGTCCCGAAGGTTGCGATATCAACAAGATTACTAAACCAAATGTATGGATATGTTTGTAAATTTTTTTAAGTCATCGCATAACTTTCCTTGGGGTCACCGCGACATCGTTGTTCATCGAAAATTTTGGTCGGCTTTGTTGGGGTATGGAGGGGTAATAAAAAAGGATGGCTTGGAGATGAGGTACTTAACAGCTAGTTAATTTCCATAAAAAAGTATTTTTATTTGAATAAGTTTAACAGTATGTATTTTATAAAAAAATTTGCAGCATCTGGATCTTTGGGTTGATCTAATGTGGCAGTTCAGGCCGGCCAATGCCGATTGGGCTATGGCTGGACCATTTTTCTTGTCTTCTTTCCTTGATGGGTCTATGCGTGCCTACTTCGCCACTGGTCAACGCTATCAATTGCCATGGTCTAGTGTCGAGAAGGTTTGTATATAAAGACCATACTTTCTTCTAGATACTTGGGTGATATACATGCTCAAAATGTTTTGAATTACGACAACGTTTATTTGTTCACATTTAGGTATACTTGCCTGTGAACGTACCTGACTGCCACTGGTTTCTCGCCAAGTTACAAATTCGTACAGGAGTTGTAACTATTTACGACTCACTAGGTACGCCAGAACCTGAGACGAGAGAAGAGAATATAAAAATGAGGGCCGCTTTTGAGAGAATGCTACCACAGTATCTAAAGTTCTGTAAAGTTCTTCAAGCCAAATCAATATTTGTTTCTGATTATAAGATCACATTTCGAGTTGCGGATGATGTCCCTAAACAAGATGATGCATACGGCGATTGTGGAGTTTGGATATGTATTTTTTTGCACAGGTTGGGTAATAACTTAAGCATGAAGGCTGATGATCCTCTTCAAGTTACTTTGGCGTATCGAGAACATATGGTGGAGTACTTTTGGAAATATAAGGTGGCTGTTCATACAAATGATGAATAAAGAATCATTTCAACTCTTTGGGTATGGCTTGTATTTGGGTTTAGACTTTTGTTGTTCAAACAAATGTAACCACAAACTGTATGTCTGTGTAGGACATCAAAAGACAACTTCTTATGCATGTATGTGTAGTGCAACTTGGTATATTCCTAACACCATTTCATTAGGCACTTAGAAAGCTTTGTATAAGTCTTAGCTTCACCACAACATGTAGGCTTTCTTTAAGCACTTCTTTTGTATATACGTGTTGTGATACTGATGATTTGCAACAAACATTATGTGTAACTTGCAATGTTTTTTACAAACAACCATTTGATTAGACAACATTTAATGGTTTACAACAAAGGTTGACAATTGAGTACAACCAATCTTATTGCTAAAAGACCATAACCTCGTAGTACATAACACTTATTGTTAAACAGACTACCATAACCAAACTACGACCTTCAAGAGAACAATCAAACTAAAACCAACACAACTTTGTCATGAACTTGCACTCTTGACTTGATAAAAGTCAACTCATCCAACATTTTCATGATATCATTATTTGAAACCTCAATAACTTCATCCGAGACTGAACGCTTTCCCGTCTTCATTAAATGTTTCTTTTCCTCATGTTCCTTGTAAAACAAATCTTTGTAATACTGACTTAGTAGTTCCGGGTCTATGAACCCATATAACTTACATTTGTCTCTTCGTCCTAAAAAGAAGTTTTGTTAAATTCACATATTCAACCTAATAAGTAAAATAATTATAATGGATAATAATATTACATAAATTGGACAAGCCTTGAATCTTCTACCAGGATGCTTCCGGGTCCAAGCTGTTTGTACTTCGACCGGTAATGGTTTTGGACATTCGTAGTGTGTAGCATTAATGTAGTATTCCAAGGTCTTTCGATTAGATCTGTAAGTAGTGGCGGAGGAGCCATTGTTTATTTCAGCCATTGTTTTATTTCACCCAATTGTTAACGGGTATTCACAGATGCAAATGAATACGCTTGACGCATTTCTAGTAGAGTGGCATCCAAATTTGGCGGAAATATACTTTGTGAATGAGCGGGTAATGAATATTGTGGAAGGAAAATTTTAAGCAAATTTTGTAGTCACGACTAAAAGATCCACTTTTCAAATAATTTTGATTGGGTTTATTGCTATGTACAATCCCGAACACAAATTAGTCAAACAAACAATAATTCCACAACCAAATAAAATGACTTGACTAATTCCCAAAATTCAAAGTTTATTTGGAATTTGAGAGATCAATTCGTGGAGTTTTAATTCCGATTGACATCACCTACCTACATCGATTACGTATGTTACTAACAAATATCGATTAAAGATAAGATCATCGCTTTATACTACATGTCCGGTTCAACCAAAATTGATGTAAGTGACGAGGATGATTTTTCCTTCTTCGTTCATGAAATATGTTGTGCGAACGTGATTCGACACTATACATCAAACTTATCGAGAAATCTTCCGAGGTAAAGCCTTCTACTTCTTCTAAGCCTCTTGATATTGATTTTAATGTTCCTTTGTTGCCTCAAGAATCTCATTTTCAAACACCAAAAGTTGAAGATCATAATAATGAGGTGCAGTCCAAACATTAATGATGATGTGCAGCCTAGTTGGCGTAAAACCACATTTCAAAATATCCCCGATCCACCCAGGCACCGATCCCATAATTAAAAAGTTAAGTAACCATAAACACCTCGTAGTATCAAAATTAAAGGTGGGTAGTAGGTTTAATGATAAGCAAGGATGCATTTATGCAATAGGAATAAAAGCGTTGGTTGATTTATTTGAGTATAAAGTTACTAAGTCATGTAAGAAAAGGTACAGTGTAGCTTGTTTTGTAGAAGATTGCAACCGGTATATTAACGCATCGAAAAAGTGTTGTTAACCGATACTTCTATGTTACTAGCATTAATGATCATCATACATGTTCCGAACAAAATTTATCCTAATCATCGAAATGCTACCCAAAAATTAGTGGGTAACATACTTGTTGATAAATTGAGGAATTGCAAAAGGGTCTATATGGTGAGGACATAAAAAAGATTTTAATATTGATTGGAAAGTAGACATTTCTTACAAACGAGCTTAGGGTGGGAAAAACATTGCATTATAGTTGTTGAACGGTTGTCCCACAAACTTTTAAGCGCCATGATTACCTTATAACTTAAAGTTGCAAAATGAGGGACAACTCTACACATTGAGACAAATGACATGTAATCGGTTTAAGATGGTATTCATTGGTTTCGGGGTTCATAACAATAAATTTTCTTAAATTCTATTACCTTTTATTTCTAATTATTACCTTCATTATTATGTAAATAGTGAATGTGGCGACAAAAAGATAAAAGATAAGGTTTAAGTGTATCATAACTCGCTAAAATAAAAAAGGCGCTTTTATAAAGTCGCGCAAAATATATCGCTAAAAAATAGTTGCTTAAATAATTAGCTAAAAAATTCGCTTATCTAGTTTCCCGCCAACTTATTTTTCCCGCCTAAACACAATGCAACAAAATAAGCATAAATACACACAATTTGATAGTACACATACAACAATCTACAATGGCTTTGAACTTATCTAGAAAAGGTAATTATGAACAAGTGCCATACATGAAAGAGGATGATGCTGAGAAGAAAAAGCTAGATGGTGATGTTAAGGAGAAGAAGAACCAAGATGGCAATACACTAGAAAAAGTTAAGGCATTGGAAAAAAGGATTAAAGATTTGGAAGAATTCTATCAAAAACTCAAGGAAAGGAAAGTAAATGAAGAAGGATGTGGTTCTAGCAGTACCGTTTGAATGAATGTAATGGTTGAATAATGAATGATATGAATGTAACGGTTGAGAATGTAATGGTTGTGTTGAAAATCTTATCTATGAAAAATTTAATTGAAATGTTTGTTTTAGTGTTGTTAATGAAAAATATCACTGATAGAACCAACAAGTCAGAACTGAAATAAACATTGCTAGTGTATACACATAGTAGTAGAACCATCATCATATTTAATCAAAATGATTGCAATGTAACATACACATAGTAGTAGAACCATCATCAATGTAACATACACATACTAGTCTAAAGGCCGAAGCCTTAACGATCATAAAGCTAATATTGTATTAGGCCGTAGCCTTCACCACAAAATGAAAATAAATTGTTTCATCAGGCATCATGCCTGGAAAGGAACCAAAAGACAAATTGTTTAACAGGGTACATACCACCCTGGAAGATCAAATAACTACCACTCGGTAGCCTTCATCATACCTTCGAATTACTTGGATCAGGAGAGCCTGGGTATGACATGGAACCATCAGCCGTGGAACCATCAACTATCAATGGATCATTAACCAAACTGATTGCCTCATCACCCTTCACATCATCAGATTGTTTACTAAATAATCTCCTAGATTTCAAAGTACCAGCTTCAAGACGAATTTTCTTGGACACGTATTGAATAACAGTAGAGCTTCCAACTGTAGGAAGGTCATCAATATCATCAAAAAGCCTCTTACACTTTAAAGGGCTGGTTTGAATAGATGGGACTAAACTAGTAGCCTGTGCATCCTGAAGGTCATGATTACCAGCAGCCTCAAAGTCGTTAAAAAGGTTCTTACCTCTTAACGGACTAAATTCAAACCCACATTCGTTTGACAAACACTCGGTAACAGTGGACTTCTGTGTCAGCTTCAAAGTCATTGGACACACAAGGTCGGACTGTAGTCCTTAAACAAGGAGGAATGTATTCAAGGTTATTATTACCACCAAATTGAAAAATACCTCTGAATAAACTAGATTCAACAAAAGGCTTGACATAAGGTGTCCTAAGGTAAGCTGGTGAATTTTTTTCCACTTCTTCCCATGCCATTAGTTCTTCAAACGACAAACAATCGACATCTTTTTCTTTTCTTTTCGTGACTTTTAATTTTAGATGTCACTTCATCGTCTGAGGAATCAAAAGACAGGTTCTTGTGATAGTAGCTAACTAATTGAGCCACAACTAATTGAACCTGTGGCTGATGAGAAACATAGATCTCAACTAGCCCATGGCGCTCAACCATGACATATAGTTTTTTGACATCATTATCACCTTCTACAAGGGTCAACCCTTTCTCTAGACTACTACTTGGAAGACAAAAATACCAAGCCCAAATATCCTGCTTAATTTCTTTCAACAGTAGGTCACATATTTGAGAATACGATAACCTACTCGACCTAGGTAACCTCAAATGTAAAACATCACCACCTAAATATCTTAAGGGATAAAAAAAGAACCGATTGCCATGATAAACATCAAACCTAAGATCATGACAGTTTTCAGACATTCTGTTTAACAATGGAATAATTCAGAAAAACAAAATATTAATACAAAAACCTTCTTACTTTACATTAACAGAAAAAAGTAAATGGACAAACTTACAGCCATTGTTGATCACCACAGCTCCTTGATCCTGTGTTTTGTGATGCCATAGTTAGTTGAAATCTGTAAAATACAAAGACAGAAGTAAAATTTAGTTTTGGTTAATAGATCTAATGATATATTTTAAGATAAGGTCAACCTCACCCCTACCAAGACAAAATCACCTAGTTACATGTTGGATAATGCATAAATAACTATTACCCAATGGACAATACTTGTAAAGTAGCATGCATGGGCTTGCCCTACTTTGTATATCCATATTTTGGTGTGTGCCTTTTTTGCTTTTTTTTATTGAAAATTATTACTAATATACAAATATGTGTTGTAGTGTGTCCAATTTGTTATGGCACTGTTTAATTATCCTATTACATTAGTATGAAGACAACAATATAATACAACATACTGAATACAAAAATTAAACCTATTCAAGGGAACATATGGTGAGCAATTTGTTTCAGATAATACAACAAACTAGAAGCATCAATAAACACAAACACGGTGTTTTTTTTTGCCATTTGTTCACGGTATGAAAGCGCAACTTGAATAGGATCCTTCACATCCAATGACAGACCAAAAGCCAAGCGGTATAAAAAAATACATACCCAAATACCACAGTCACCAAATATCCCGGCCTGCTTCGGTACTTGTTCAGCGATAGTAAATGTAATGAAATAACTTGCCGGATCAATGCCTTTCTTCTCAAATACTTGCGCTTGTGCTAGGACCTTAGGTAGTTGTAGCTGTGGACAAAACTTACACTGTTATAAAAAATCTAATGTTTTAAAACCTGGTTAAACGGTTTTGCATTAATTCTGATGATAGACATGAAATACATATGAATAAATAGTCAAACCTATAAACACTCCCTCACTTTGATATAAACTCTCACCATTCCTCTTCAAAAGTTTGACAGCTATCATAAAAGGTAACAATTCCTGTGTCTATCTCCAAATGCGCAAGACACCAATGAGCTTCAAATTCATTAATAGGCATGAAAACCTATAGCATTTGGGTCACAAACATAACATTAATATATGGCATCAATGAGACTGGACTAGAAGAAAATATATATATCATCACTTACATGGTTAACATCAGACCATGGAATAGAGTATCTTTCACCATTAGCATACCACAAACGGCAACGATTTTTGCAACAGAAGCTGAACAAAATAGCTACTAACCATTGCCCAATCAGCCGTATCGGGTCTAACATGCCAAAGGTAATTAACCCACGACTCTATGTGCTGTAAATTTTGAAACATGAATGAGTGTGATAAATGTTATAAGAAATCAATTCAATATGTACAGTTGTATGAGTACTTGCCTCATCCCTTAGCCAACCTTTCCTAGGCGGGTCTAACCAAACTAAACTTTCCCCAAACCTTTTATCCACACACACATCATCACACCAAGGAAACTTGCAGTTAAGCGGTCCAATTTGTCCAAGAAATTCGTCAAATTCATTTGTAAATGAACTTTGTTGATGCGTTGGAGCGTGCAAGATCCTAGTATATGAAACGATTACACTTAATCAAATGTCAATAACAAGATATATTTTAAAACGTTGTCAAGAAGTATTTTTCATACCTCAACCCAAGGTGTGAAAATTTTAAGTTTTTGACTCATATCTGGATCAGGTAAGCATCGTCTTTTCTTTTCAGCATATGCCTTAGTCCAATAATACGAATTTGCGTCATCCGAACCTTGTTCACTCCTTTTTGTAACTGAAAAACTCGCTCTACTAGCTTTCATATGATCTGATTTCATGATTGCTTCTCCCCTTTTCTTTCGTTGATTTTCAGACTGCAACCTCTTTTGCTATTCCAGCATTATCAACTTGTCCTCTTCCATCCTTAACCTCTTCTCTTGTTGCATCAACTGGTGCTCTTTTAACCGGGCACTTTGTAATTCTTCATGTCGCAACCTTAATTCTTCTTGGATAATAAATTCCTGTCAACGTTTATATAGTTACTATCTTTATAAGATGTTATGGTACGGAAAGGGTTTTACACGTGTTTACTGATTTTGTAAATTACCTTTGCAACATCGTCATCAGAAAAATCATCTAGCCGCGCTGATGCACTAGTATCAATGCTTGACTGACTTGACTCAAACAAGTCAAGAAAATCATGATTAAGCTCATCACAAAGTTGTGCACTTAGATGCCGAAGATCATTAGTTAACTCCAATTTCTCCTAAGAATGAAAAAAAGTATTTATAAAAAGCATATATAAGAAAAATAAATGAATGAAAAAGGATGTCAAAGTATATATACGAAAAAAAGGATATATTACCCTATTTCTTTCTCGAGCAAGAACCTGAAAAGAATACAAAATATTAAGGACATATATTATTATCAGTAGTCGTGTGATTATTGATGGGTCTATGAAGATAATATAAAGTATAAATAACTCGAATAATTGCCTCGAGTTTGAACAAACGCTTATTTAACTCTCGCAATAACACCATCCTCAGTATTATGTTGATCTCTATTATAACGCTCTCACTCCGCATATAATAGGTAAATGTTTCCTTTCAATCTTGCCACGTTTGCGTCATGCCATCTTCTTCAACCACTCGTCAGTAAGATGTGTGGTTTTCACCAGCGGAGTTCTAGGTATGTAATCATGGAAAACGCCATAAACTTTATATACCAATCGATCTCCTCTCGCTATTGTAGGTCTAAGTTCTTTAACAGATTGGAATCCTTAAAATGAAATAATAATATTGAAAATTTAATTTAGAATAAAAGATTGCATTAATAAGACAAATTTGATGAAAACTTTTACCTTTCCAAAAAGAAACTTATAATCAGATCTTTCGAAGGGTGTATTCTTTGACCACGCTACTCCTCTTGGCATAATATCAGGAACTTTATTCCACCATAGAATGCTTCTTTCAAATGACTCCGAAATCCATATCTATACAATGTTTAGGGATGTTGCAAGTTCAATAAAAAAACATAACATAAAATATTGATACATAAAATGACTCCAGTGTATATTGATACATAAAATATTAACCTTGAAAGCCCAAAGGAATCCCGACAGCGTATAGGTTGGAACAAACTTTTGGTATTTGTTAATACCTTGAAGGAAATCCCACTTGTGTTTATCCGCAACATCCAAAATTTCATCATACAAATGCCTCCAAATATGCTCCCCCCATGGAAAGGCATCCCAATCATCTAGGTTTTCAACTAATAGCATGAGAGTATCATCAACTTCCGAACCAATAATCGCCCATGAAGATAACCTCCAAAGCTAAAATAGACAAAGACGTCTCGCATATTCGTCGCATATGATACCAAATGCCTCTTCATCCTCAATTAGACCAAGAATATCTAAGTTTGTAATTTTGAACACGAACGTTTTGGGAAAACCCTTGACCTAAAATTGAGGTGTCCAGACTTATATTTTCAAAACTTACTTTTCCAAAATGAAAACCGTTGATAAGCGAAAACTCTGGACGACCGAAATGTAGGGGATGGTCTTCAATATAATATACAATCGGCATATCATAATGATTGTCATTCGGATAACATTGTTTTTATAAAATATAATCTATCATATGTGCTTCGTGGTCAAAATAAGAAAGGTCCAACCATTTACCGAAACAAGTTCCCGAAACAACTTTCTTCGGTTTTGATCCAACTTGGATTTTATTAAAGAATAGTAGTTTGGTTTACTTTTGATGATGATTTTCGCCTCATATTCCTACAAAAAAAAGAAAATATATATATATATATATATATATATATATATATATATATATATATATACTCAAAACATATTATACTTAATTACATATAAGGGAGTAACAAAGCGCATTCAATCATATTGTGGCGGACATTGCCAATCATCCAAGCATGCACATTATTTACAATTAATGCATATTGTACAATTTAGTTAAGCGTGGATTGTAAAATTTTGTAACAAATACCATATATTTACTTCATTCCTTTGTGCACTTATTGCAAAGGTACAACAACAAAGCAGCACATCTCCAAACACCAGATAAATTAAAAACCCCAACTCAATTAAAAACCTTGGCTAAGTTAAATAAACAAAATTGTTGTTGCAAAACTACGATTAAACATGATTAATTTCAAATAAAATACGGAAAAAACAAAGATACGAATAATTTATATATATCAATATACGAAAGTAAAAACCAATTTTAATGTAAAAATAGAAATACGTACCCGAATAAGAAACATTTTTTTGCAGGGTTTAATTAGTTTATTTTGAGAAGATGGATAGATCTTGGCTTGTGGGAGTATTTTGTAATGTATGTGTTATTCTAATTCATCGAATAAGGTTAGGAAGATCTGTCATATGAAAAAGCGCTTAATTATTATAAGGAATTCGCTTAAGTAAAAAAAGTCAAAGTAATCTAAAAAGTATTTAAAAGTACTGTAAAAAAAAGTATAAAAGTACAAATTTAAAAAAGGCGCTCAAAGTAATTCGCTTAAGTCGCTCAGCATTGGGAAGACGCTAAAGGAATAAAATAATATTTTCCAAAGTTTGACTTTTTTCTCGAAAATAACAAAAGAGAATTTCGCTCGAATCTTAAAAAGTCGCTGGATCTAGGTCAATTAAAAACTATAGGTACGAAAAGTAAAATTCAATCATTGGGTTCTGAAAAGTGGATGGACACTTGGCGCTCCTTGATTGGAAGAAAAAAGTCGCAAGTCGCAAGGTCTGGTTAAGGAATACGCCAACTTTTTTCCTATAAATTGTTGCCACCTTGAGCAAAAGGTGCATTGCCATAATTGCCCCTATAAAAAATGCTTATTTGGATAAACATGAGTATTTTGAAGATTTTAAAAGGATATTGACGTAATTATGATATTTAGAAGGATATTAAAGTAATTATAGAGTTTTTCAAGGATATGGATAAAATTGCCCCTATAAAAGAAACATTGTGGTCAATAAATAAAATGTTGAAAACCTAAACAATGAAATTACAAAAGTATTCTCAACTAGCTTATAAGACTCGTGGAATCCACGGGTTTTTTGAAGAGATATTGCAAAAAAAAATAGTGTGTAAACAAAATAAACAAAAGAACAAAAAGTAAACAGGCTAAATTATTTATTAGAAAGGAATATGAAGTAATAAGTGAATGATAGTATAGAGTAATAAGTGAATGATAGTATAGAGTACAATGCTTGTAACTAATAATGTAATAAGCGGTCATGCACGTGAGCTCCAATCTTGATCGCCTTTAAAAATAAGCGAATGAACATTTGGTGAGCACCTAATAATTATGTGATTGATAATACCTGTAAAAATAATAATAATATAATAATAATAAAATAAAAAATAAAAACGGCATAAATGACATCATATGAAAATTCGTATATATCTCTTGAAACTTGATCAAAGACCGTAAAGAACCTCTTTGTAGACTACATTTGTAGTAGTATTTAATAAATTACCATCCGCATCACAAACAACAACCTTCAAATATAGAGGTTGAATGCTTTAAAGAAGCATTCAAGAGCATTCAACCTCTATATTTTTAGTGTTATCCAAGTAACTTTCATTTGCGCATTGGTTATTGACCCGTGGAATCACGGGGTTTTTAAAGAGATTTTGCATCAAACAAGTATGTGTGTAAACAAAATAAGAAAGAACAACAAAAATAAACAGGTTGAATCATTTTTCTGAAATGAATAGTAAGTAATAATATGTCAACGATAGTATAAAGTACAATGCTTGTAATTAATAATGCAATAAACGTCGTGCATCGTGTCATCCGATTTCGATGGTCTTTCAAAAGGAAATGTTTCTAGTGAGCGTTAATTAAGTAATAAGACAATGTCCATTCCATGAACACCTAATAAGTTTAAAAAAATAATGTGAGTAAAAGAAGTTTGTGATTGATAATATACTTAATAATTAAAAATGGCATAAAACATTTCATATACATATTGTACATACCTTTTTAACCTTATTCATAAATCTCAGAAAAATAAAAGTATGAACATGCAATGATAACCGGTGTTGGATTAATGACCCATTTTTGAAAAATTTAAAACATTGCTTAGTTTTCAATTATTCATCATCATCCGATGGCACAAAAGGTACATAATGTGGGATTGTGGGAGATATAATGTATAGCTTATAGACCAGTGGAATCACGAGGTTTTTAAAGAATAATTGCATTAAAAAAAGTGCGTGATTAAAGTAAGAAAGAATAACGAACGTAAACGGTATGAAATGTTCTTTTAACGGAATAATAAGTTATAAGTTAATGATACTATCAACTACTATGCTAGTAAATATCTATGTAATAAATATCCATTGCCTCGTGATCTCCAATTTTGATGGTCTTGAGAAACAAATGTATGTAGTGACCATTGTAACACTTCAACCCAATGTCCATTACCTGAACACCTAATAAGTTAAAAAAATGTGTAAGTAAAAGAAGTTTGTAATTAATAACAATTGTAAATATAAAAAATGGCATAAAACATGTCATATGAAAATTGTACATACCTCTTGAACGATAATCATAGACTTTGAAGGACTTATTATAAACTACATTTGTAGTAGTTTTTGATAGATTACAATCCACATCAGAAACAACAACCTTCAAAACTTATTTGCTTTTGACACGTGAAAGAACCACGTATAGTTGTCCATGTGTGAAAACAGGACGTGACAGGTACAAAACAACTTTTGAAAGCGATTGCCATTGGCTCTTGTTTATTGTCATGGCAAATGACACTAACACATGATATTGTATTCTCACTATCTGTTTATCAGACGGAGTAATTCTCAATCTTGGTATATGATAACCTTATTTTCAAAATGTGTTTAAAAAAATTATTCATAAAAGGATAGGTGTGAATAAATTAAAAAACAACTACGAACGTATATATCTTCAATTAACTATTGAAATGAATAATACGAGTAACTAATATATCATATGATAAACACTTAATGTTAGAAAAGATGAAACGAATTCAGTTAACTTTTATAATATAATTTAAGTGATATATGTTGCTTGTATGGGGACATCTGTGAAAGTATATGTTCTTTATAGATAAATGATGAGATTTAAATGTAGATAATTATATAAGTTATTGATACGAATTATTTGTTTGAAATATTAAACAATTTACATAATCAAAATGGTTGGAATTATATTTGATGAACATATCGGCTGATTAATCTACCAAACACTTCTGTTGTCTATATTTATGTATTTTACAAACATGCTAAGCTTATAACAACCATAGTTTTTTTTATGACCATACAACAACAATAATAATATACAATATATACCATCGAAAGGAGGTACGAATTTATATGACCATTAAAATAAGCTAATCCAAACACACCATTTTCAATTCGACCTATTTGAAATGAACAACATTCTAAATCAGCCCACATATCCGTAAAATTTAGTCAAACAATATTTATAAATTAAGAATAAAGTTTGCATACACGGTTCAGTATGTGAAAATATACATACTTTATCCTGTAAGTCGAAGCATAGAGTCAAGTTTCATGCTTGAAGGATCAGTGGTCGCATCCGGTTTCATGCTCCAGAAAAGTAATGCATCACCCATTTTTGGCTTAACAGATAAACCTTCTTTACCGCATTCTAATAGTTCATTCCACCAAGGTACAACATCGAAGTTTCCTTTTGCAAAGGAATCTTGTTTCACCCTTCTTCATCATCGATCGCACACACGCGAGCAATTAAGGGTTCAAATTAGACAATACATTAATCCATGATATACAACAACGAAGAAAGCATTACTTACAGACATCAGAACCGTCACCATCCGTTGAGCCCCACTCTTGAAATGCAATCAATGATTCAAATTCAAAAGCACCACCATTTAAGTAATAGATTGTGAACTTCAATCACGTATCCAATCCAAACATCATCACCATCACCTACTAACTTGCAGTAGTAAAATTCAAAATCATCACTACTTAAGTAATAGATTGTGAACTTCAAACATCATCACCATCACCTACTAACTTGCAGTAGTAAAATTCAAAATCATCACTACTTAAGTAATAGATTTTGAACTTCAATCACGTATCCAATCCAAACATCATCACTATCACCTACTAGCCTAAATTTTTTAGGAGGGCCGAAGTGTAAATAATGAAACTTGAGAGGGCCAACTCATCATATATCTATAAAATCTAAAGTTTATAATGTAAATTGTGTATTAGTTTAAGGGTATATAATGTAAAGCTGATAAATCCTAGGGGGCCATAGCCCACTCTAGTCCCTCTTTAGCTCCGCCTATGCCTACTAACTTGCAGTAGTAAAATTCAAAATCTTTGTCTTTAGTGGCCAGCTTTAAATAAAATACAACTAATCAAACATAAGCAAGATTTGATAGAACAAATCAATTAAATCAATTAATACTAATTTGAAAATTTGGGATTTACATGAAAGTTTAGATTAACTAACATTAAAGGGAGAACCCAAATTAACACAAAAATTAAAACCAACCTGCAGAAAATTAACTGATTGTCATATTCGAACAACCCCTAAATTAACTGACTGCCAGGGTCAAAAATATTTGTATACCAACATTAGCCTTGATGCTGCAAAACAGCTATCTCTATGATTCAAATTCATAATAAGTAACTCGATAACCAAAATAGATATATTATGAGACTACCGACTGTCATATTCTTAGGGATGTTTATCTAAAATGTTAGCATGTAGTCTTCATAAGAGGAAATATAAAATATCATGTTGTCACAACATGGTACCTTCAGACCATTTTGCACTTTACTCTTGATACATCAACGTAGAGTTGGACAACAACATGATCAATCACATGGGCATTTTCTTGAGCATCATTTTCTATTAGGTGGATAATGTATCTCTATAGAGAACAAAAAACCATGTTACTAAACAATAAAGGTGAAATTTGAACCTATTTACTTAGTAATGAGTCAACTTAAGTTGTATTTAAACTCAAATGGGTCAAATAATAACTTTAACTAAAAGGGAAATGGGTCTAACAGGAGAAAATCATCCCAAATCTTAATGTTTCTATTCAAAGGGTTACATTATCCGATAATAAGTTGGTCATCGTAAATGTAAATAAAAAAGTATGCACTAATCTTAGAGACCTATTTCTAATAACTCTAATGTTCCATCACACCCTAGTACTGGTTAGGTTGCCTATTTCCCATTACTCTAATGCTCATTCTATAGTTCGTGCATATCGTTTAGACATTAAGCTCAATTCTATTTGGTTTAATGAACATAATGTATTGAGTGGAACTTAAAAATAACAAACATGTTAACAGCCATTTATGTTAACAGCCAAGTACTTTTGCATATCGACAGAAATATACCAAACGAACATCAGTGTGCCTGACAAATTCAACATTTTGCTAATTTGTCTAGTTCAGGTTCCATAATCAATCATGCACCTAGACATGGTTGCTAATCAAGAATTTAGAAGGCCAACAACACAAAGTTGTAAGACAATGAAACCCGTATGTATAACTTTATTATTCACCATTATTTATAATGGCAAAACCCTAGATGCCCTAAACCCACAAACCGGGCTTGGGCCTATTTATTCTCTAATATTCCCCCGCAGTTCGAGCGGCGAAATCGCGAAAGCTCGAACTGGAATAAGAAACTAAAAAAGCAAAATAAAACAATAACCAAAATAAAACAGGATAATTCAAAGTATCTCAAACAGTCGTCTCGGGAATAAGAACCCTAGATTCGACACCAACAAAAGTCGTCTCGGGAATAAGAACCCTAGATTCGACACCACAAAAGTCGTCTCGGGAATTGATACCCTAGATTCGACACCAACGAAAGTCGTCTCGGGAATTGATACCCTGGATTCGACATAAAAAAAACAAACAATAAACTTTAACTTTTTTTTTTTTTTTTTAAATGTAAACACACTAACAAGTAACAATTCCACGGAGTGATTCTCAACCATAAATATTCTGGTGGCAAACATCTCTTTTGTCTTCATGTTAGAACATTGAAAACCCCGTAGGTATAACTTCATTATTCACCATTATTTATAATGGCAAAACCCTAAATGCCCTAAACCCACAAACCGGGCTTGGGCCTATTTATTCTCTAATAAAAGTAAGCCAAATAATAAAACTCAATAAAAATGAACATACATTAAACAATCCAAACAAAAAAATGTAGGATAAATTTAGCAACATACCTTAAGCGGTGTCCCAGGAAAACTACAATTGAAGCCTCAATGTCGTTCTCGGCTGCTACCATACAACTGACTCTGCGTGGAGACAATAATAAATAAATAGATAAGATACATATTCAATTCATAGTGACTGTTTCTAAACAATCCATAACTAGTACAATACCCGTGCGTTGCTCGGGTATAACGATTCAATAATTTAGAAAAGAAAATATATAAACTTGTTGTCTGTATATTTTGTTATTAGAAAAAAAAAAATGCTCATGATATACCAAATTGATAATTACTTCATGTCAAACTTACACAATAAAGTTGATAACAAAATTTACACCATAAACTTCACATCAAAACTCTTAATATACAATTAATAACAAATCTACACCACAAACTTTTTAACAATGTTTACAATTAGAGGTGGCAATTTGTGTCCAAAATCAAAAGAATTGGCTAAATGGGCAAACTTTTAAAAGATTTGGGCACATTTGGATCCCCTCCTTTTTTTTGAAATGGGCATTTTTTGCC
The DNA here is from genome assembly GCA_022545495.1 of Chrysanthemum lavandulifolium. Taxonomy (NCBI): domain Eukaryota; kingdom Viridiplantae; phylum Streptophyta; class Magnoliopsida; order Asterales; family Asteraceae; genus Chrysanthemum; species Chrysanthemum lavandulifolium. The sequence continues at coordinate 71,015,936 of CM040241.1, read as the reverse complement.
CATTTAGATGTTAATTGGGCATAATGGGCACATGTTTTTCTCGAACATTAGATTGTTTTTAAAGAAAAACTTATGTTTAATTTTTTAAATATAAATGAGGTGTTACGTTCGAGGAAGTTATTTCGTCGTTTTGGGTCTTTTTAAAAGCGATTCGTATAACATGAGCCCGTTTGACCCGTGCCCGTTTAGCCCGTACCCGTTTAGCCCGTGCCCGTTTGGCCCATAGCCCGTTTGGCCCGTAGCCCATGCCCTCCCGGCCCGCCCGTTTTGCCACCTCTATTTACAATATAAACTTTGTAACAAATTTAAACCATAAACTTTATTATAACAAAATTTACATAGTAAATAAAAGTTTAAATAATAAATATTAACAACAATTTAAACCACTAATTTTCCCGGCGACCACAAATGTTTCCGGCGACCATTAATTTTCCCGGCGACCACAATTTTTTCCGGCGACCACTAATTGTTCCGGTGAATTTTTCTTGCGAGAGAAAAATGGGAAGCAGGTAACTACCCAAAAAAAATACCAAGAACGTTAGATCTACGAAAAGAACATATAGATCTACAAAATAAATCATTAGATCTAAAAAATACGGTTTAAATAAAAATTACGGATCTATTAAAAAAATTAGATTTAAAAAAATCAATAGATCTACAAATAAAAACATTAGATCTACAAATAAAATTGAATCTATAAAAATAGAACTACAAATAAAATTTTCATATATAAAAATAACATTCGGATCTATAAAAAAATTAAAAACTAACGGAGATCTTTAAAAAAATAAAAAAACGAAACTTTAAAAAGTTTAAAAAATACGGGTCTTTTAAAAAAAATTGATCGATTAAAGAAAATTATTAGATTTACCAAAAATAAATCGGATCTATAACAAAAATTAAAAAAGAAGAAAATCTTTAAAAGAAATTAAAAAAAATACGGATCTTAAAAAAAAGTTAAAAAAATGCGAATCTTAAAAAAGAATATATCTATAAAATAAATTTACGGATCTTTAATAAAACATTAAAAAAACTTACTTGTGGGCTTAAGTGGTGGTGTAACATTTGAAGGTCGCCGGAATTTTGTAGGAGTTAGTGACGGCATGGAACCCTAGAAGGGTGGTGGCGGAATTTGTAGAGAGAAGAGAGAGAGTGAGGTGTGTGTTTTTTTTAGAGAGAGAAAGAATATGTAAAAATGAGGGAGTGGTGAGAGGTGTGTGTATTTATACTTCATAATTATTGAATTAGAATGGTCAGGATTAAATGTTGGATTGATCCAACGGATCAAATGAGTTTGTGTAGATAAGCTTCGGTAGCAATAGAATAGTAATAGTAATTAGTTGCAACTTTTAGTTTGAACGGCAATAATTGTATTAAAGTAAATAAACAACTAGCAAGAAGCTAGAAAGTACATTGATATAACATGACCACGACCCAACGACACTACAATAACCCGTACACAAACATGAAGCCCACAAACAATGACTCGTCCTTTATCACGATCCTACCCATGAAACATTACCACGATCCATTACGATCCATTACCACGATCACTGATACCACGCTCCTACCCATGAAACATTACCACGATCCTTTGCGATCCATTACCACGATCCTACCCATGAAACATTAACACGATCCATTACCACGTTCACTACTATCCCAACCTCCATCACAAACCTGAAACAGTTATAAAGGAGACCACTATGCATAATGAAAATAACATCTAACTATTACCTTGAACACATGGATTTCCCATAAAGATCAAAGGGGTACTTGGCAGCGACCTTTCGTACAATATCCGAGTGAAAAGTAACCAATTTTACGGAGCCTTTCTTCTACCATTACCATTAATATCATTAGAAGCGAATATCGATTCGCTAATATATGAAAAGCTTTGGTCCAACCCGCCTAATAATATTAGTTTTCATGTTTTGATCTAAGTTTAAAATGAAGCGACTTACCCAAATTATTAAAAAAAAAACGCAAAGAATAAGGAATAATAACTTTATATATATACTATTATTTTTTTAGCCAGTTTAATGAGCCAAGACCGACTAACAATAGTGTTTGTGTGATAACATCAAATAATCCTGATATTCTAAGTGTTAATTTCCCCCTTTATTGACATATTATGCTTAAAATGTTATTAGAATCATCCTTATTCCTTCTATTTCGTTTCAGGAGTAATTTACTATGAAGAAGCGGTATTTGGACAATTATGGGCTCAAGATCGGATTATTCTTACATTCACAAAGACTACGGGTGAACTAAGTAATGAAGTTACGCCATAATTAAATTTACGAAGACTATGGTGTAACAAGCTAATGGAGTTACACCGTAATGAGGCTACGCCATAACTATCATTCAAGTTACGATGTAACTGACATTTTATGAAGACTACGGCGTAACCATCAGCTTAGGTTACGCCGTAATCATGGACTGGCATGAATATTTCTGCTTATGAAGAACTACGGCGTAACTATTTCATAGCATTACGCCGTAGCTCAAATTAGGGTTTCATGCCCATAAATACATGACGATTTCTACATTTGAAGATCATCTCCCTCCCAAACCTTTCCAGGGTTTGGGGAAAGCAACCACATAAGAAGAATTATGGCTTAGGAGCGTGAAGAACGAAGTTCTCGTCTATGATTTCCTTTCTTTACGAGTTTGAATTCTTTTATGTTTTTCTAGAAATCATACTATGGATTCATGTTATTAACTCAAGTTTATATTTCTGTTATTTATCCTCTTTATCTCTCTTTATAGACATCTACTTAGTCTTATCATAGATCGCTAGTTTCGGTAACATTATAAGCTTGTTAGTATCTAGAGGGTTGGGAGAATTGACCAGCTAACCTCAAATCACTAGGTTGCGAAGTATGGAAGAAATTGGACATAATATAACCATCCTTTGTGTGCGAATTGACAAATGATCACCTATTAAGCGGAGGTATTTAAGAAGCTAGGGGAAATCTAAGTTCCTAACGGCCGGGTTTCCATAGACTAGGTCTAGTAGATTTGGTTCTTAATGACTGCTATTAGAATACTGAATGATCCCGGGTGACCTGATCATCTTGGTGAGGGGTCTGAGAATCATGGGCTAAGACAAATTGACCAAAGGAGTCTGGCGAAATTTACCCATTATATTGAGCTTAAGTATTGATAATCAAAACATATCTAAAATCTTGGTTAAGCTTCAATCTTCTATTACTTTGTCCTAAATTCTACTCCTGTGTAATTAGGATAATTCTATCTATTTTATCATACCATTATCAACTTATCTTATTTATCTCTTAGTATCTTAGTTCTTTCAAGGTCATAACTCTCTTGGGATGACACTCGGATTTATCTAAGGCTTTACTTCATCTGATCAGGTTCTCTGCCCGTTAGCATGTGTTTATCCTAGTATATCTATAACACCCTGAAACCGGGCCTAAGCGTTTTATTGCAAGAATACCATTTGAATGGTTGACCATGACTTCTATAAGTTCAAAGGACTTATGGGATTGGTTAGTCAAACCCGATAGGCAAAAATATAAGAGATAAAGTTATGTAAACGGTTATAGAAAATATGATGTGTTATAATTATAACAAATGTAGACTTAAAGGACTAAAGTTGTCAAGTTGTAAATATGTTATAAAGTTGTTTGTGGCCAAATTAGAAAGAAAATGACTTGAGGGACCATATGTGTCATTTGGCCAAAGATACACCAACATATGACTACAGATTTCCCTAGAATTCTACAGAATTCATATGGATAAGTGTTTATATGTGTGTGTCGTGAGTTCAGAGAGGGAAAAGAGAGAAAACCCATTTGATGATCAAATTAAAGAAGAATAGTGTGTAGACTCAAGTAATAAATCCAAAACAATGATTCCTACAAGACGCTTAGAGAGATTGATGGTGTTATTGTTAATGATGGTGTCTTGGTTCGCTTAGCTTGGACCTAAGGTAAGTAAAATGACACTTACATGCTATTATGTAGATTCTAACATGTATGTGTTTATGTGTTTATAATAGGAAGTATTACGGTAGGATTGACCTAGTATTGTTATAGGTTGATCATATTTCATGTGCAAGAAAGGTGGCTAAGGTGATGGTTTGATGTTCAATGTTATGAAAGGTTATGTGTATTCAAGTAATGTGATGTTTAAGATGTTTTAATGCTTACATGTTATTTGATATATAATGACATGTTATGTCTTTTACTTACTAAGCATTATCGCTTACGTTATAGATGTTTACCATGTTTAATAGGTCCATGAGAAGGATGATAAAGCTATTGGTAAGGAGGTTAAGGTTTGGAAGCAAGGACTAGAAGCGTTTGGTTAAAGTAGTAGAGCTTATTATAGACACCAAGCTCGAAGTTAAAGTTGTTCCCCGAGAGTCCTTAAAAAGGTTTAATGTTCATAGTGTCAAGTCTTTGTAATGGTTAAGAGTCAAATTACAGGTTTTAATGTATGTTGAAGGGTTATGTTAAAGTAATATTGAAAATGGGTCAAAACGGGTGTTTGGCAAAACACCCGTAACTTTGTAAAGCGTGTTTCCGTGGATCATGGAGACCACGAGTATTATGAAGATGAAGTTTTATAATGTGTAAATGATTTCAGAAAGTCTTTATGTAGAGTCGTGTCCGGGAAGTTAGTTTTCCGAAAAATTTGCAAAAGTTCTTCCCTGAGCATAGATCTTAGCCAGAAATTTTAAGTAGAAGAGTTTCTTTCCTGGGCATAGATCTTAAGATCTATGCTCAGACCAGAAAGTTAATTTCAAAGAGTTTCTTTCCTGAGCATAGATCTTAAGATCTATGCTCAGCCCATAAAGTTAATTTTAAAGAGTTTCTTTCCTGAGCATAGATCTTAAGATCTATGCTCAAACCAGAATTTTGATGTTTGGCAGATTTTTGTCGTTTTGTTTATTTTGTATAAACTAAACCGTAATCGTTATAGGTCGTGCCACCTGTCGTTTCGAAGGTAATTGAGTCTAGTCTCATGTAAAAATACTTTCAAGGGTCGGTTTGTTGCATAATCAAATCAGTTTAACTATTTGTAATAGCGGGTCAGTTTTAAGTCAAGTCATTTACGCGTTAAAGTTTTTATATTTTGATTATTTTATGCCATGTCATTCACGAGGTGTAACAACTTGGTATCAGAGCTTTGGTTTAAGTGAATTAGGTTTCCATTTTTGGTTTCCTAGACTTAAACTACTATTCGATGCGTTGAATGTAAGAGTAGGTAATGCGGTAAAGTAAATGTTTAAGTTTTGAAGTGAATTATGTGATAGGTTGTGTGAATCTAAGTTGATAAATGATGAATGTGTTTTGTATTGTTAACGTGTATGTGAATATAAGTCCATGGAAGACTTTAGGTCTTTAAGTGTTTAGATAACTGTGCACCTCGGTTAGTGTCGGTGATCTATTGTGATTATATGAACGTGTGTTAGAGTAGCAACAATGGAATGTGAATAGAAATGGTAAGTGGTATTAGAGATGGGCTAATAGTGAATTAAAGTATTTAACACTTAAAGTATGGAACGTAATGATGATAAGTATATTAAAGTATAATGTGTGAAGGAAAGATGATAATTGGCACATTAATTGTTAAGTATCAGTTAATATGAGATGTATACAATGAGACTAAGAAATGATAACGAGCAACGATGAGATGAAAATGGAATAGCTAATGAGCTAATGATTAAAGAAGAGATGAGTTGAGAATGTAAGTAAGAACGTAATGACATGTCTTATAGTCAGAAAGTGGTAAGTATGTATAAAGTTAAGACAATGACTTGAAATTATGATATCACAACTAATGTGTATCATTATCAGTGATCATTTAAAAATGAAAATGATAGTTGGTAAGCATGTTTGAAATGAGTAATAAGAAAGTAAAATGTGTAAACACATAAAATGTGTAAATATAATAAGTAAGTGTCATTTTCTAATTATGCTTTCTTAAAACTAAATAAAAAGAATGGAAATGTGAATGTGTGTTAAAATGATGATGACTTGGATCCAATGTTAAATGTGAAAGGTTAAAGGTAACTATCATGTAACCGATGAGTTAATGATAGTTAATGAAGTTAATGATTGTATCTTTCGGGATGACGAAGGTAATGATGGTATCTTTCGAGATTACCATGTGAATGATGGTATCCTTCAGGATGACCAAGGTAATGGTGGTATCCTTCGAGATTACCATGTGAATGTTGGTATTCTTCGGGATGGCCAAGTTAATGGTGGTATCTTTCAAGATTACCAAGTGAATAATGTTAATGATGGTATCCTTCAGGATAGCCTAATTAATGAATGACAAGGAATCCTTCGGGACGAAAATTATTGCCTTTACCGGCAAGGGATTGCCTACATCCTTGGCATATAAAAATATCCCCAAAATGAATATGAAAATGGTATGGATCCAAGTCTAAAAGGTTAAAAAGAACTAAAAGAAAGAAAAGTTAAAATGCGTAACGAATAGGTACGAGTGTTGTGTTGGAAGCATGTAAGTAGGACGACTTATGATTTCCTTAGTTAAATGGATTGGGACGCTTTTTCATTTAATTAAATAAATTGTGAATCTCCGAACCATGAGGTTATATTTCTTGATTTACATCGACTGGGACGCCTTTCCATGTAAATGAGGAAATATAAATGAGTCGGCTTATGTGTTCCTGATGTGGCATGAGTAAGGTAGAAGGGGTAGAAAACGGAAGCCTAGAATTAGTTAAAAGTCTTAAGAACTAAGTTAGACAAGATATAATTATAATGCAACTTTTAATTGAGACATTAAGTGAAACCAACCATTAGGTGTCTATAGTATAACTCGAAGAGATTAAGAAATTGGTAATGATGTTATAGCATGCCATGAGGCGTGGTTTAAATGTGAGTAATGATGGAAATAGATGCTAATTAATATTAGCACTCTTATGAGTGAATGTGAATGTATAAGTTAAAATTTGAATTTTGAAGTCAAAACGTTGAAACTTCTTATGAGACTCATAGTCTTTGACAAGAAATTTATTGTAAGAAATAGAGAAAATGAGACAATGTAATGAAAATGTTGAACGAAGTAAGGGAATGACAAATGTAAGATGGGTAGATAATAGTTAATGTTAAGTTATGAAAGTCAAAGTAATCCAAGATTTCCCTAAGTAACCCTTAACACTTAGCAAAAATCCTTAAAAATGAAATAACGAAGATGAGGAATTATAGCAAAATTTTAAAGCGAATAGTAGAATGAATATGGTATAAATGAAAATGCTAAGTTGTACATGTTAACATTTGACTTATGTAAAGTCAAAATGGCGTAAATTTCCTCAAGTGACACATAGTCCTTGATTTAAAAGTTAAGTGTAGTAAGTAAGAATGCGATGTGATGGGAATGAGGTTGAAAAAATGATACAATGATTATAGTAAATGCGTTATGTTTGACATAATGACCTTAGTAAGAGTCGTACGCTCTTTGAAAGTTAAATGAGAAGTAGAGTGGATTAAAGATTTTGATATGTATTGCTTAATGTTGCAAGATCACATAGATCATTGCAACGGAATTTACGGATGATAAATGTACTTAATGCTAAGAATGGGGGCAAGAACTGATCAAGTCAAGGGTAGTTTAAACGATAGATTTCGGGGTCGAAATCAAAATAAAGGGGTAGAATTATAACACCTTGAAACCGGGCCTAAGCGTTTTATTACAAGAATACCATTTGAATGGTTGACCATGACTTCTATAAGTTCAAAGGACTTACGGGATTGGTTAGTCAAACCCGATAGGCAAAAATATTAGTGATAAAGTTATGTAAACAGTTATAGAAAATATGATGTGTTATAATTATAACAAAAGTAGACTTAAAGGACTAAAGTTGTCAAGTTGTAAATATGTTATAAAGTTGTTTGTGGCCAAATTAGAAATAAAATGACTTGAGGGACCATATGTGTCATTTGGCCAAAGATACACCAACATATGACTACAGATTTCCCTGGAATTCTACATAATTCATATGAATAAGTGTTTATATGTGTGTGTCATAAGTTCAGAGAGGGAAAAGAGAGAAAACCCATTTGATGATCAAATTGAAGAAGAATTAGTGTGTAGACTCAAGTAATAAATCCAAAACAATGATTCCTACAAGATGCTTAGAGAGATTGATGGTGTTATTGTTGATGATGATGTCTTAGTTCACTTAGCTTGGACCTAAGGTAAGTAAAATGACACTTACATGCTATTATGTAGATTCTAACATGTATGTGTTTATGTGTTTATAATAGGAAGTATGTAAGATATTGGATTTCACAAACACACAAACAATCACAAATATGGGGCGTACAATATGAGGTTTTAGAGAGAGAAAGTGGAAGATGGGAGCCTTTCTAGAGAAAGTAAACAAAATAAAGAAGGTTAGATTGAGTGAAAGGTCCAACCTCTACCTTGGGAGGTAGAGGTATTTATAGTTACATATAATCGTCCTCCTAGCAGATCGTGGATCGGGCATACAGTGGGTAAAGACCCGTCCTTCCTCCACGGTGTTGCACTAAACAAAACTACGCTAATAACTGACTAATAAACTAACTAATAACGAAACAAAACGATATGTCTACGAGCTAACTTATGTTAGATAATATTTGGGGTGACCAACACTTCACTTATGGAATTTCTAATTCCTAACAATCTCCCCCTAAGGGAGGTCACCCCATGTTTTACATTTCGAATCCTAGCATTCTGTTTTATCTTCAGTCTTGAGCTCATAGACTTCAATTCTTCAAATTCCGCACTCTTTGTGCATTAGCAGTGACTCTTCATAGTCCGAATGATTTGTACTTTCAGTGGAGGTCTTTAACTGATCCACATCTTTGATGATCTTTGAGCTTTCTTTGAGACCATCAGCCACAGTAAATCTCTGGATCACCCTTTGTAGTGTTGCCTTTATGTGATGTTGTGACTTTCGGACCGACATTTTCAAACTTTCTGGATCATGACATCTTTTCATCAAAGTAGCGGAAGCTTTTACTGGTTCAAGATATTTGCAGCAGAAGCGAAGCATAGTATAAAATATCGAGCCGAGTTATGTAGATAGGCACTTGTCATGATTACTTCAAATTAAGTGTAGATCTTTGTGAGCATGTGGCTTTGGATTGACTTCTCAATTACGATCACCGCAACCGTCAAATGTACCGCAAACAACGGTTAGCAATAAAGCACACGAAAGTGTCTCGATCACTTTCATTGAATTGAGGTACACGGCCCACGGTTCCCCATTGATTAGTACAAGTACTGCCTGTGATCAGATAGAATTCCAAAGAATCTCCTTGCCAGGGTTTCGTAGCTGCTCTAGCCGTTCTCAAACTGGAACGTCTCAAAGAAGACAACACAGAGTGAGTGAACCAGCGAATTGAGATTCACTGATTGATGAATTGATTTGAAAAACAATCGCGTATTGCTTAGAAGAAAGAGTTTTGAAATGCGACGAAGGTTTTATGAGAAAGATCAATTTTCAATCAAAAATACCTTTTGTATTTGAAAGAGAATACACATTCGATGTGCTAGATAAAAGAAGAGATTCGCACATCGAACGGGTTTTTCAAAAGTATTCGTCAATTCCATTCCTGGACCAAGGTTGATTCAAGATTGAATCTCCCCATCGTTTCTATCCAGTTGTCACAAGTTTGATCTTACGAGAAGATCTCACATGTCACCCACCAAGAGCTTGTTTGATGTTGGCTTTAGAAGGATTTCCATCTTCATCGTGAATACTTTTACATATCACTCAGATATTCTGGCAATACCACAAGGATAATGCGTAGGACTCTTAATATATTCTTACTTTCCACATTGTGTGAAAAAGTAAGTATTCATTAATTTTGTGTCCTAATGAGATATTGTGGATGATCTCTTGGCTCTAGACTCAATTGTGTACATTTGGTTCCTATCTGGGAGACTAGGGAGAGGTCTCCTTCTTCAATATCAACAATCTCTAAGAAAGTCGATAGATTATGTAGGTTCCCGTGAGAATGAAACAAGCCCTTTAAGAGGAACTTGAGTAGCTTGGGAAGTTTAGTGCGATGCGTCAACGGGTCCATGACGTCTTGTCTTCAATACCGTGTTACCTTAGTAACAACCAAGTAGCATATGTATTGAACCCGGTTTACATCCTAAGGTTGAATTATTGGAGGGCTATTTCTTTTCACCCTTTTCACATTCATTTCTTTTCATTCTTCCACGAAACCAATTGAAAAATCATTTGGAAAATCAATCAAGGTACTTGTGATATAAAATCAAAGCATTTTGTACCTTAATTGTTTTGATCATTTAGAAAAGCTCCCCTCAACATGTGCATATGATTTTGAAATTGTTTAGCACATGGAAGCAAGAGTTCTTTGAAATATTTTCTTTGATCACAATTTTCATAGAAAAGCCATTTGATTTTCTTGGTAAAATTCTCCCTCAATATGCGTATGATATTTGAAATCATTTTATCACATAGAGGAAAGAGTTCATTTGAAGTACATCCACGATCACAAAAACCATTAAGAAACCATTTAGAAAATCAATCAAGGTACTTTATGTTAAAACATAGAAATCTTTGTACCTTGAAAGTTTATTTTCTTTTTGAAATGCTCCCCCTCAATATATGCTTCGAGATTCGAAAGCATTTAGCACATATGGTAGAGAAGCCTGCACAATTGAATCAAAACGATCACCTTTTATCAAATTTCATTATTAAATCACAAATTCTCCCCCGATTAAAAATATCAAACCCTTTGAGATTTTGGATCCCAAATGATTTAATACGGTTTAGAAAACATGGGAGAAAATGTGTCTGATTTAAAACTCATCTTGTTTTGGATAAATGCTCCCCTCAACATGTGCATTATGTATATTGAAATCGTTTGGCACATGGAGGCAGGAGTGCCTTTGAAGGACTAAAACCAATTCCATTTAAAACAGATTTGAGATTTAAATCACGATCTCTCCCGATCAAAATTTCAAACCATTTGAGATTTGTGATCCCAAAAGATTTAAATCATTTAGAAAATTTTGGGAAAGACGTGGCAAGATTTGATTTTGAAAATGATGATAAGGACCATTTTAAGACATTAAAGATTGTTAGTGTCGTATGATTGTTTAAGGAGATCTTTAAGTAAAATAAAACAATTTCACAATCAAACAGAATGTAAAAGATTTCATTTTGACATATCTTGATTTTTAAAGAAAATCATACAATGACATAACACTAAATCTTTAGATCACCACATTTTAACGCATAAACGGACTTTTGATGAAATATCGTTTGAAAATATTTAATTTGAAATCATCAAGATTTGACAAAATAAAGTCCGATTGATTTCAAAACTTTGAATCCGATTTATTTTCAAAACAATATTTTTCAAAATTGTTTAAAAATGGAGTAATTCACTACTTGTCCTGCACAAAGATACGTTAGGTGGTTAAGCTGCTTTTGTTGTTGTTGCTGAAGGCTGGAAGAAAACCGTCTGCAGAAGCAGTGAGACCTCTGAAGTTGCATCTATCGTGCCAACTATCCATGGAGAGATCTGATTAAGCTCCGTTTCTTCTTTTGTCGACCCAAGATATAATTACCCTTTCCTTTCGGCATCCAATCATCTTCATTTGTGGGATCCGGATCGGGAACATTCTTTTATACAATGATATCTGCATATGTTAGTGGACACAGACAGATATATGGTGGTCGACATCACCCAAACAACAATCGACTAATAAAAATCAATCCAACATATCAATCAGTTCACATAAGGCATGGGATTTATGTGTTCATCAAACTCTAATCATCTAATTCTAACAATCATATCCTAGGCACCTAGTCCTTCAACGTAGGTTAACATGTTTTACATTTAAGTATATAGGATAATTAGATAAGCTCGTTAGAAGATATAGATTTGAAAACATTCTCCCCCTCAATCAATGACTTATTTTCCGAAAAGTTTAAAAGCGCTGAAGTCATTGATTGAGTTTTCATTTTTTTATGAACATTCTGATACTGATTGTTTTTCAAGCAAACTCATTTTCCACCAATTCAGTTAAAACAAATATTTTTCTGAAGAATTTTAGAAGGAAAAATATTTGAGTAGGAACAGCAGTCCTTCGAGATACTTTCCTCAATGTTTTAGGATAAGTGCACGAAATTTTTGAAAATTGGTTTAGCGCAGCACTTTCCTTTCTTTAAGAGCGGGTTGCTATCAGAAATAATAGCAAACCATGGTTTAAGCACGGGTTACAGTCTGAAGTAACTTTAAGCCATTTTATGAAGTCTGGTTACAATCAAATAATCAGAAGCCATAAATTTAGACATGTTTTGAAAAAGAAATATTTACACCTCCTGCTCGAACTTCATCTAAAGTCCCGTGCCATTATTGAATGACATTTCTAAGACCGTAGATGTTTTGAGAAAACATATTTTTGGTATTTTGTCAATTTTCTGATTTTTATGGGCTTTTGATGATTTTATATTTTTCTATTTTGTTTTTGTTGGTTTTATATTTTTGTATTTTACTTTTTGAAAATTATTTACAAAGATAGAGAAATAGTTTAAGAAGATGATGATACGAGTACCGAGATAAGGAAATCATTCAGCACTTTGTAGAAGATAGAAGTCATCATCTCTTAAACTTTCACCACCAAAGCATTCGAGGCTCTTGAATAGTCGCAAGAACTTGAGCCTTCAAAAATTGAATCTTTGGTAGCTTCCCCCAAAACTGACAATCCACGTAAAAAGACCATTTCCCCCAAGAAGAAGAAGTGAAGCAAACAGTCTAATTGTATGAAGCTCAAGAACCCGTAGAAGACGATAACACCGAAGTAACAAGTTAACACGGATCATTTATGTGGTTATTAAACCCAAAATAAATGATTAAGCCTGATCACATGAACTTGTTGTGCGTCCCCGATGTACACATAACTCTTCGAGTTTCAGCAGTTGTCAATTCAGGAGAACAATATATCAACACCTTCATTTCACCAAATGCATTCCAGTTATCTAACATATAACCAATCAGCCCATAACGTACACATGTACCCAACAAGAGAAGAGACAACGACATCACAATAATTGGTTGAATTACTGATCTTCTCTGCGGATGTCAACTCCGGAATAACTGATTAAGCTCGATCATGTGAATATGTTGTGCGACCCAGATGTACACATATCTCTCCCTTGATGGTTGTGATCTCATCGAATCATCATTACATTGTGTACATGAAGCACTAACCGAAGCACTTTATCATAAATCATATAGAAGATGTCGATAAGCAATATCATCTCACGCCCACATATTCTTCTCATATTTCTTCCCACCGAAGGCTAAGATAACACATACCAAAAGTATTCAGAGACCACTTCCCCAAATGGTTGGAATAATATATCCTTCCCCAAATAGTTGGAATAATACACCGTAAGCTATGAGTAAACACTTAGTATCTCTACGGTTATGACATTTGTCTTTCCGGGATTACTTCAATAGAGAAGAAGTATTAGGTTCATCATGTGTACTCGTTATGTATTTAGATGTATGTCTCCTTCCCCTTGTCGGTTTTGATACCTCGTAATCAAGAACACATTATACATACCAAATATTCTTGAAATAGAGAAGAACAAGAATTAGCTCAAATGAATCTCGTGAAAATCAACTCACATGTAAACTCTCCTTGACTATCTTTATCAACCCATACGTAGACAACTTGAAGTGACTACTAAAGAAGAAAAACCGATATACCAAACTTGAAACTGAAGTCGAATTCCCCACATTTGTATCTTAAGCTTGCACTTAATGATGGAAGAACGGTGTTGAGAATTGATGCACCAAGCAAATTTCTAAGTACTCACTACTCAAACAAAGTATGAGACACTAACACCTCTTGCGATTATCCACAACGACATCTGCGTGTGACACTGAGTAAAACAACGTAACTCTATAAAGTGATAGTTAACCAGGTCTTCAACCATACATCCCGACTGCTGGTAACTAGATAAACCAAGTCTTCAACTCAAAATTTTAAGCCCGAGCAAGTTATCAAATAAGAGCACGCCTTTGTGAAAGTCAACTTCAATCTCAAATTAGTGATAAATGATTAACTCCGAAGTAATCAATTTGTGTCAAATTAGTGATAAATATGAAGTTGCCATCAACATCCATCAACATGTAGTAAATTCACTCTTCTCCCCCTCAAAAATTGCATCCGAAGTTGCCATTTTTGATTTAACCAAGTGAATAAGAATATACACCAATGAACGTAGATCCACTTGATGACTGAATGAGCATGGGAGAAACATGAAGCTTGTTGATGAAGAATGTCGATGAGTATGGTCATAAACATGAAGATTTCTCTTCTTCTGAAGATAAAGCGCACTGAAGCATACACCTTTCTTTTCTATGAGGAACGGGCTCAAGTGCTATCTCAAGACGCCATAATGATAAAGTACGAGGCCCGAATCGATGTGAATGACATCATAGCCGATTTAATATCAAGGTTGTTACTTGAACCCGTGAGTTATGAGATATCGATCCTCGTGTTATCCATACTTTAAGCCACCCATGTATTGAATGATCAAGTATCTCAGAATCGAGTAAGGACTACCGCACTAACATTACAAGCTTGATTGCATATATATTGGTTAGTGACATTAGTATCCAAACCCTTTGGGGTTTCACGGTCAACCTTGATTTTGCCATCAGAAAATAGCTTTCCGATAGGTATCCACCTAAGTCCAACATCCTTAAACATTCTACCAGACGGTATCCACTTATGGCAAGGTCTAGGATTGTTAGGCATCTCATGCATAGTGGAAGACTTATCGCTATTCCTAGTTTCCAAAGATTTAGCAGTTGGTAACCATCTAGGCAAAGTTTTCGGTTTGTTTTGCTTCATATGAACTGAAGATGACTTAGTGTAAATCCTAGACTTAACAGGTTGAACCTTTGCATGAGCATTTACATTATTCAGGGATTTTGTGAAACAATTATCATGATTTGTATTAAAGATACATTTCAGACACTTTGAGCAAACAGCTTGTTTGGATTCAGAAATAGATCTAGATTTCTTAGACTGATCTGCTATGGAAATAGCTTTAATCGAAGCGCAACTACTCTTAGATCCAATCCAATCCCTAGTCTTTAGTTTAGTGTTCCTAGGTAATGGTTTAGAACTATTAGCGGTTGCTTTGAAATCTCGTAGAATTCATCACCTAGGTTTTGACCTAAAATTCCATCTTTTGAATTTGTGCCTTCTTTCTAGCCATTTCTAGATAAGAGTTCTTATACAAGTCATTCATAGCATTTTTACTAGGCAAGTAAGGTGAAGTGACTGGTTTTGTCAAAACTTGTTTCGCATCAACTTGGGAGGCAAACCGTGTTGTTGAAAATTTTGGTCGTTCAGATCTAAATGCATTCGGTTGTCTAATAACCGGTTTCCCAAGATTGATGGTTTTGCAAACTTAGTGTTCACACTATTCCTCGTTGTTTTTCCGAGCTCATTTTTAAGGCAACAATAGAGGAACTCTTTTCCTGAAGTTGAGCTTTGAGTTCATCAATTTTTGCTATCAAAGAGTTTGTTTGTTCCATTGACTTTGTTCTAGCTTCTTTGACAGAGACACTTAGTTCTATGTGATGCATTCTCAATGACTCATTTTCCTTTAGTAATTTGGCTACACAAACCGCTAATTCATCATTTCTCATTTGAATATCATCAATAGCATTAACATCAGAATTACTTGTAACCAAATTACTTTTCACATGCATATTAGAAATATGTTTCTTCAAATTTTGATAGTTGACTCTTTCTCTTGAAGTGAGCTTTCAAAGTGTTAATTTCAAAAGTTCACGAAATTCGTGAAGTTCGGATTTTACATGGTTTGTTAAATTGAAAACTTTCTTCTTTACTCAGATCGCAATTTCAAGTGAAATGCAATGTTTTTCAAGTTTTGAGAATTTGTTTGAAAGTTCATCAAAAGCCTTTTTATCAACCATATCATTTGTTTTGAAATTATTAGACTCAGACTCAACCAAGAAACATTTATCAATATCATGTTCAGAATTAGGGTCATTTTGTTTAGGTACATTAGCAGATGCATTATGTTGATCAGTTAAGTGTACCTCATCACATGACATATGTTCATTTGTTGGTATGACATCTGCATTCACATTATGCATAACAGGAGTTACTAAAATGCAGGTTGTTTCAAGCTTATCCGACTGAGCCTCAGATTCAAGACAACCGTTTCATCATCCTTTGTTGTATCGATATTCGCGATTCAAAGATCATCCGTCCTTTCAACCGATCCATTACCCGACATATCACAACTTTCACTTAATTTTTCTTGACACCCATTCACAACATTCAAATTATCATTCTCTTGAGCACTTCCTCAATATACTTTTCCACATTATCCATAAGTTGGATAAATGTGTTGATGAACTCATGAATTTCCATTCCAAGATTTTCTTGAAGGAAATTCCACCACGTGTTGATCAAGTCGATGGAATATTCCCTATTGATAAATGGTGAAATTGGTTGTAGATTACCTTGAGTGCATCATTGGAATCATCCATTAATACCTTCTTTTGGTAATTTGAAGCTCCAATTGTTCTAAGTTCAAGAACAAGGTTCTTGTCAATGTAGGTAAGTCCTTACGGAAGAGGCAATAGATGTTCGATCCCCGTTGTGGATAACAGTAACATGAGGTGAGATGAAGTAGTTGATAGGGCTCAATGTTGCATTCCATTTGCCTTGCATCATGTATAATTAACACGTGTAATTCTTTGATATTTGACTCGCATGTGAAGTGTTTTGATCATAATTTGTGAATCAATCATGGTTAAACATTCGAATAGCTAATATTCTCATTATTCCACAGATCATAGAGTTCGAGCACTTTGGAGATTAAAGGGTCGGTGATGTAAGTCATGATGTTGTAGTATACACGGATTTTGCAAATCTATGACCTTGTTCTCACGGTGGTTTTGATGGATATTAGGCAAAACGCAAAAGTTGCATTAATTCACCAAGTCGCTAAATACCTTGAAGACAAGTCGCTACTCACCCAAGTCGCTAGGTATAAACCTTGAGAACAAGTCGCTAGTAACAACTCGCTAAAAGCTCAAGTCATTTGAACCAAGTCGCTAGACACAAGTCGCTAAAGCAACAACTCGCTAAGTCGACAAGTCGCTAAAGAACAACTCGCTAAGTGGGCAAGTCGCTAAGGAATAACTCGCTAAAGGCAAGTGACAAGTCGCTAAAGAGCAACTCGCTAGTCACAACAAAGACAAGTCACGAAAATAGTAAAGACAAGTCGCTACGCTGAACAAGTCGCAAGTCAAGTGGCACCTCCACTACTTTGTACTATTTGTAGGCTTCTCTACTAAGTGTCAAGTCTCTTGCAAAATAGACAAGTTACTAGTGCTCAAGTCGCTACCACTTCAACTACAAGTCGCTAGAAAACTAAAGAAGCAAGTCGCTACCAAGAATAATTATCCGAGAGTCAAGTCGCTAGCTAGAAAAACTTAAACACAACCCTTTTCAATCCAAAACAAGCCCAACCACAGTGATTCAAGCTTTCCAAATCAAAACCCAAGCACATACAATGATTCTAAACACAAAAGTACAATCAAAATTCAAACTTTAACACAAGAAATGATCCAAATGATGCAAAAACCACTAAACTTTTTCAAACCCAAAAACCATATAAAACCACTAGAAATCCAAGGACATGTAAGAGAGATGATCAAACCATGGCTCTTGATACCATTTGTAACATATTAGATTTCACAAACACACAAACAATCACAAATATGGGGCGTACAACATGAGGTTTTAGAGAGAGAAAGTGGAAGATGGGAGCCTTTCTTAGAGAGAGAAAGTAAACAAAAGAAAGAAGGTTAGATTGAGTGAAAGGTCCAACCCTCTACCTTGGGAGGTAGAGGGTATTTATAGTTACATACAGTACGTCCTTCTAACGGATGTGGATCGTGAATACAGATGGGTAAAGGCCCGTCTTCCTCCACGGTGTTGCACTAAACTAAACTACGCTAATAACTAACTAATTAGCTAACAAATAACGTAATTAACGATATGCCTCACGAGCTAACTTATGCTAGATAATATTGGGGTGACCGATACTTCACTATGGAATTTCTAATTCCTAACACATGAAAGGTGGCTAAGGTGATGGTTTGATGTTCAATGTTATGAAAGATTATGTGTATTCAAGTAATGTGATGTTTAAGATGTTTTAATGCTTACATGTTATTTGATATATAATGACATGTTATGTCTTTTACTTACTAAGCGTTATCACTTACGTTATAGATGTTTACCATGTTTTATAGGTCCATGAGAAGGATGATAAAGCTATTGGTAAGGAGGTTAAGGTTTGGAAGCAAGGACTAGAAGCGTTTGGTTAAAGTAGTAGAGCTTATTATAGACACCAAGCTCGAAGTTAAACTTGTTCCCCGAGAGTCCTTAAAAAGGTTTAATGTTCATAGTGTCAAGTCTTTGTAATGGTTAAGAGTCAAATTATAGGTTTTAATGTATGTTAAAGGGTTATGTTAAAGTTATATTGAAAATGGGTCAAAACGGGTGTTTGGCAAAACACCCGTCACTTTGTAAAGCGTGTTTCCGTGGATCATGGAGACCACGAGTATTATGAAGATGAAGTTTTATGATGTGTAAATGATTTCTGAAAGTTTTCATGTAGAGTCGTGTTCGAGAAGTTAGTTTTCCGGAAATTTTGCAAAAGTTCTTCCCTGAGCATGGATCTTAAGATCTATGCTCAAGCCAGAAATTTTAAGTTCAATCGTTTCTTTCCTGGGCATAGATCTTAAGATCTATGCTTAGACCAGAAAGTTGATTTCAAAGAGTTTCTTTAGCGATTTGTAACAGCTAGTTAGTTTTAAGTCAATTCATTTCCGCCTTAAAGTTTTTAATTTTTAATTATTTTAAGTCGTGTCATTCACGGGGTGTAACAATATCTCGGTTTTATAAATATTAAAGGCATGATGAAATATCACATCATTGTTTTGGCGCCGCTGCCGGGGAGCAGTTAATGAAAGATCTAAGGTATGAGTTTATAATTTTGACCTATGTTAAGAGACGTGAATACCCTCCGGTTCTTATAAGGTACGTATCTCACTCTCTCGTATTGCAATTTTCGGATATATTTTTAATATTTATTTGAAGCTATTATTTACGGCGTAACTTTTATTAAAGTTACGGCATAACATTTATATAATAGTAAAATTTTTAATAATTAAAAATTAATTACGGTGTAACCCTAAATTTGAATTATGCCGTAACTTTTGGATGGTACAAAATCTCAGCTACGGGCTGAGCAATTAGGTTTTTACCAAACCTTTTAACAATGATCGCTACAGTAAAAATCTTCCTAAAATTTGCGTTGGTATTATCTCGTTCAACTCTTGCAATTGCTAAATGGCTGGTAAGATTCCTCTTAACCCTTTTGATTCTCTTTAAATTATTTTTCAATTAGGGTTTATATTTTCAATTAGGGAATCTTGCTTCTTTCGTGTTAATTGTTGCTATTGACCTGTTTAATTTATGATTTAGATTAATCTTTCATGTTTTGTTTAATCATGTTAAAACCTTATTGGTTGTTAGTAACGATGTGATCAAATTAAAAAGAGGTTTTTGGTTAAGCAGAATAATAATGGTCTAGGCGCATTCTAGTAACACTATATAAATAAAAACTATGCTTTTATTTACCTTGGGTAAATTTTGGTGGTTACGGCGTAATCTATTGTTGGTCGTAACCATGGTTCTAATCTGAGAAATTGGGAAGATTACGGCGTAATCATGGGATTAGATTACGCCGTAGTTGTGTTTTGTGAACGTATTACGGCGTAACCCATAGTTTAGCATTACGCCATAATGCCCGTTATGCCGTAATTATTCCTAGAGTTACGCCGTAACTACATATCAGTTTGCATTGTTCAATCTGTGTTTCTCTTTCAGGAAACAACAACGACACCCCTGCCCAATGGGTGCGATTCATGGCTTATGGTGCTGATGGAAGAAAATCATGCAGGGCCGATTATGAGAAATTGGCTAAAAAAAGAGATTGCCACTCCGGAAGCTTTCGATTTCACCGAGTTTGAAACAATCAACAACGGGGTAGCATGTAGGACTCTAAAATCATTTTGCAAAGTGAAGTACACTGGCGACAGAGGTTCATTCACTTGCTCACTGTTGAAGCTTTTCAAAATCAAAGAGCCGGTCGTACCAGAATATGTTAGAGAGTTCTTGGCGTCTGTTGAATTTAGTGAAGATGTTACAAACATTGATGCAACCTCGCTCTATTTTCAACTGGGGGGAGTGAGAAGGGAAATGACTTTAAGGCAGTTCATGCTCCAGATGGGTTTGTATAGTGAAAGAGATTTTGGCTCTATTATGTGGGATGAATTTTATGGTCAATGTTGGACGTTTAGGCTAGACGGATACAACCCAGTCCTTTAATTCAATAGCATCTCTTCAACTCCTGGTTACAACTCAAGGCATCCCGCCTCATACACATTGATCAGAAGTCCCATTCGCCGATTGGTTCATAGGCTCATTGCATGCTCCATCAAAGGAAGGCATTCGGCGAGGGAGAAGATGACGATGGATGATTTGTATTTGCTACATGGTATGGATGGTGGGAAATTGATTGATGTTCCTTGGTATTTAGCTAAGTTCATGTCAACCGGAGCAAAAGGTTTCACTACAAAGAGCATGATTCAAGGGGCTCATTTGATTGGTAAGCTTGCGAAGAGTTTTGGGTTGATGATTCCTCAAGCTTTGTCATCAGTTACTCATTGTAGGGATACTAGCTTGATCGTGTCTAACAAGCTATTTGAGTATGGGATTTGTCATTTGAATGGTTTGGGTGAGGCCTAGTTGATGCCAAATGCTCCGCTAAGAGGAGAAGGAGCAAGTCAAGCCGGTGGTAGTGGTGCCAGTGGTAGCCAAATGGGTGCCGGGGAGGAGGCACAAGGGTTCGATCTAAGGCTACCATGAACGTTGGGGATAGATTTCTAAGGATTGATGGATGGCTCGATCATATGAAGAGCCACTTCAATGCGGAGATTGATAGCTTGGCTGCAGGTTTGTATGGGTTAAGCACCCAATTTGATGGCTTTTCAGGTACATTGAACAAGGTGCAGGAGCTCCAGCAAGACTTCTTCAATTGGAGCGTATACCGCACGAGCCAGATGCTTCAAGAGATGCACCTCAACCACCCCCGTTGGCATGGACCTCCATACGTTTACCAACCGGATATTCCGGACATTGGATTCCAGCATGGTGTAGCCTACATGAATCCTCAGCCAACCCCTGGAAGCACCACGAGTACCCCGTTTGACCATGGACCATGATCTCGACAGGGAGGATTAACTCCCTTGTCTCTTGAACAATTTCTCTACTTTCTAAACAATACTATTATGTATGTAATAATTAAACTCCTAGGATGATTACTTTTATGGTGTTGATCTAAGTACCAATAGGTACAAATTTTCCATGTGTTTTGTGCAGGTTCTGTTCTAGAGAGATAGTTACGGCGTAACTAGTTCATAGAGTTACGCCGTAACTCTTCACTGAGGAAGTTTAAGTTGTTAGGCTATTTAAGTTACGGTGTAGTCAGTCCCTTTAGTTACGCCGTAGCAATCCTTCTGACCTTTATTGAGACCTCCTTGGCAAGCGATTGAGAGGGGAGTTTATTTCTTTTTCATTTCTATTTTCTTTTCCTTTTTATTTTCTTACAAAAGGGACTTTGTACACTTTAAGTGAGGGGATAGGAATAGAAATGATGTGTGTGTTTACTTTGCATGCTTGCCCTAATTTTCTAGTTAGTTTGAAAAATTAAGCTCTTTTGAAAATTTTTGATATTTTTTTAACCAAACTAGAATTATATGAAGCCGAGCACATAATAACCTTTAATGTAATTGGTGAGATTTAGCCTTTCCATTTCCCCTATTTTTACCCAAATCTACCAAAAATTGAGTGTGCCGATAGTATTGTATACTTTAGAACTTGGATTTTACATCACTTCGAGACCATAGATGAGTAGTGTATCAAGTTAGCTTGATTCATTTGGAAAAGACAATTCGAAGAGGAAAATGTGTTATGTTAGATATTAGTTTTCACATACACATCAAACCATAACAACAAGGTGGCGTATAAGTAGAATTCTAGAGAGAAAAGTTAGAGGTTTAGGGAACTTTAGTGAGAGAAAGAAAATTCTTATTATGAGCTCCAACTCTACCTTGGAAGGTAGAGAGTATTTATAGTCTTACATAAATCGCCACACATCGGGCGTGGATCGGGCATACGGTGGGTAAAGACCCGTCCGGTCCTCCACGGTGTTACTTAACTAAATACTACTTAACTTAAAATAACTACGACTACGAGCTTAACGATTACATATACTTGAGGTGACCGACTCCTTAATACCGGAATTTCTAATTCCTAACAATCTCCCTAAGGAGGTCACCTCAATCATGTACCAAAATTACATTGAATACAAATAGATATTACATTAAAAATTGTTCTTGCATTCTTGATGTAGTCCTTTGTTCCTAAGCTCGTAGTCATTGATTCTTCACATTGCATGTTTGGTTACTTCAAGTGGAGGTCTTTACCGATCCATGTGATAGTAAATTTGAGCCGACTATAAAGATCATCGAGAATCAAAGATCTCGTGTCATCCATTGTGGTGTTGGTATTATGTGATGTTGTGACAATCGGACCGACATGCTCACATTCGGATCATGATATCTTCTCATCGAGTAGCGGAAGCTTTTGTTGAATCATGATATTGGCGCAGCGTAGCGAAGCATGGAGTGAAAATATCGAGTCATTGATGCACTAATCATGATTTCTTTTGAGTTGAATGTGTTAAGTGAGCATGCGGCTATGGATTGACCGCTTCATTCCGATCACCTACAAACGCCGGCGCACCGCATACAACAGCTAGCAATAAACGCACGAAAGTGTCTTTGATCACTTTCGTTGAATTGAGGTACACGGCCCACGGTTCCCGCTGATCGCGACAAGTACCGCTCTGTGATCGTATAATTCAAGAATTTCCTTGACAGGTTTCGCATGCTTCTAGCCGTTCTCAAACCGAACATCTCAAAGAAGATAACATGGAGTGAGTGAACCAATAATTTTAAGTCCACCGATTGATGAAAAGAGATTTGAAAAACAATCAAGAATTGCTCAATAGAAATTGTTTTTGCAATACAACGAAGGTTTTATTGAAAATCAATTATCAATCATAAAACACCTTTTGGTTTGAAAATGAGTACACGGTTGATGTCTCAAGAAAAGAGTTGTTAAGCACAAAGACCGGTTTTCAAAGGTATCCGTCAATCCATAACTCGAACCAGATTGATTCAAGAGATTGAATCACCCCATTGTTTCGCTCGCTTGTCACATGGTTGATCCATATAATAGATCTCACATGCCACCTACCAGAGCTTGTTTGATGTTGGCTCGAAGGCTTTCCATCTTCATTGTGAATATGTATACACATTACTCGATGTTCCGCAATACCACAAGGATAATGCGAGGGACTCAAGATATAATCTCTCTTTCCACTTTGTGTGAAACAGAGTCTTCATTGAAAGTGTCCTAATGAGATTTATTGATGATCTCGTGGCTCTAGACTCAATTTGTGCATATTTGGATCCCGTGTTTGAGACTAGGAGAGGGTCTCCTCTTCAATATCAACAATCTCTAAGAGAAAGTCGATAGATAATGTCGGTTCCCGTGAGAATGAAACAAGTCCTTTTAAGAGGAACTTGAGTGGTTTGGAAAGTTGAAGTGCAAGGCGTCATCGGGTCCATGACGCCTTGTCTTTAATACCGATGTTACCATCAAGAGCATATGAATTGAACCCGTATCGCCATAAGGTTGAATAAATGGAGGGCTATTTGTTTTCACCCTTTCTTTCATTCAATTCTTTTAATTCTTCAACCCTTCAAGCTTACCGAGACTTCATAGCTAGAACCTTGTTGGTTTGTTCCAATACTAGCTCGGTCTCACCGCACTCTTCCCATATCTCATTTTTCTCCTTTTATCATCATACCTAAGAACTCTACACTAACTAGTGGATAGTCCTCGGTAGATCCTCCGGTTCGGCGGATCATGGGAAAAAAAAACTAACCTTATCATCCTTATATCACCATACATAAAGTAAAGTTGGTCGGTCTTTTGGTATTGTTCATCCGCCATATGGAACCAATTGAAAACCATTTGAAAATCAATTCGATACTTATGATATATTATCAAAACATTTTGCACCGAATTGTTTTTGATATTTTTAGAACAAGTGCTCCCTCAACATGTGCATCAAATGTTTGAAATCGTTTTGAACACGGAGGCAAGAGGAAGAATTTACTTCATTGATTACCTTTTCTAAAGATATCAACATCACTTCCCGATCAAATCAAGAAGATAAAGCATTTCCGGGAAGGATGAGGTTTTCATAAGTTTGCTCCCCTCAATATGTGCATCTAAGTATGAAAAGAGTTTTGCACATACTAAAGGAAACCCGCACATTGAGATAAATGATCACGTTTCAAATCATAGGTTTAAGATAGATGCTCCCCTCAACATGTGCATTGAAAATTTGAAATCGTTTGTCACATGTGGGAAGGACAACATGTACATCCTTATAAAACCATATACCGAATAATCGCTTTAAGTCCAATTTAAATCACACATTCTCCCCGATCACAATTATCAAATCATTTGAGATTTGTGATCTCTTATAGATTTAAATTGATTTTGAAAGCTTTAAGGAGAATTGTGACTTGATAATGAAAGCGACTTAATCGATAAGGATCGGATTTTACGACTTTAAACTCCATTGATAAACATGCATGATTATCTTTTGAAAACATTTTAATGCCAAATAACTTTTAATTTAATTGAAATCATTCTCCCCTCAATCAATGACATAGGTTGTTGATTGAGAGATAGAGATTTTGACAAATAAGTCCCGATGATTATCAAAAATAGAGACCGAGTTATTTTTCAAAGCGCTTAGTTTTCAAGAGATAAATGTTTATAGAATCGAGCATGGAATTTGAAAATATGGTAAAACATGGCTCGTTCTTTCTTTTAAAACCGGTTATTGCTCGAAAATGACAATAAACCATTTTTTTTCTCTTTCTCCCATTTTTTTTTTTTTTTTTTTATATATAAAAATTGAACAACATCTAAAGTCCCGTGTCATTCTTTGAATGACAACATCAAGACCGTAGATATTATCGAATCGAGAGAAACATGACAAAATGACAATATTTTTTTGAAGATTTTTCGAATTTTTCAAATTTTTCAAATTTTTATGGATTTTGAAAGGTTTTATAATTTTCTATTTGATTTTTGAGGATTTTATAATTTTGTATTTTGTTTTTCGAATAAATATTTACAAGAGATAGATGAAGATAGACCTTTACTCCTCGCCTTCCTCCTCGAAGACGTTTGAGTGTTTCGGTTGAAGGCTTTTCAAGCCGAGACGTGAAGAATAAACTCAAAACGTTCTCTTGGAAGAGCTTTGGTGAAGATGTCACTAACCGGAATTCGAGACCTCACAAAATGAGTTCCACCACACCTTTTTCTACTTGTTCCCGATGAAATGATGTTGAATGTCGATATGCTTTGCTCTTGAGTGTTGAACATTGTTGCATGAGAGAGCAATAGCACTTTTATTATCACAAGATGAGAGGATTTTGTTGAATACAAAGCCATAGTCGATAATTGAGATCTCATCCATAAGATTTGAGCACAACAGATGACATGGCTATGTATTCACCTCTGAGAGGAAATAGAAGTACTCATTTGCTTCTTTGAAGACCACTCACAAGCTTATCACCCAAAACCGAGCACCTCCGGACGCATTTCTGACGTGTATCTTGACAACCCGCATGATCGGATTCCATAGGCCGTTAGTGACATACCGGTGTCCTTGGTACCAAAGACCCATATTGATGGTTCCTTGAGATACCGAAGACCCGCTTAATCGCTTCAAGGTGCTTTTAGTAGGCTTAGCCCGGTATCTAGCACACATGCAAACAAATAACAAGATGTCTGGTCTACTAGCGTTGAGGTACATCGTGATCCAATCATACTACGATATTTCGCTTTGGTCAATCATGATCCCTGAGTGGTCCTCATCTAGTTTGGTTTGGTCAATCATGGGGGTGTCAACAGGTCACTTGAATCAAATCCAAATTTCATTAAGATCTCTTTGCATATTTAGATTGATTTATGAAAATGCCTCGGACTTTGTGAAATTTGTAATCCCAAGAAAATGACATTTGTCCCATCATTGACATTTGAAATTTTGAACTCATTTCATTTGAAAACGATCACATTTCATTGGGTCCATCGAGGCAAAAATAATATCATCAACATAAATTTGAACATGAATTACATGTTTGCTCGACTTCGGTGAACAATGTAGGATCAATCGCCCTTTGTCAATCCGGTTGATAGAAGAAACTTTGACGATGTATCATACCATGCCCTCGGAGCTTGCTTTAAACCGTAAAGAGCCTTCTTCAAACGATAAACGTGAGTAGGATGCTCTTGATTCACAAATCCTTCAGGTTGGTGACGTGACGACTTCTTTAAGATCTCCGTCGTAAATGCCGTCTTCACATCCATCCGATAGACTACCATGTTCTTACTAGCGAAGATTAGCCGAAAGATTCTCATTGCCTCGATTCGAGCAATCGATCAAAAGATTCTTCAAAGTCAATACCTTCCTCTTGACGGTATCCTTTAGCAACTAATCGAGCCTTGTTCTTCAACACATCACCATGCTCATCAAGTTTCACTTTGAAGATCCATTTAAGAGCAATAATCATAGCACGCCTGGAGCGGTACTAACTCCCATACATCAAGTCGATCAAACTCATGAATTTCATCTTGCATGGCATTGAACCGCCTATCTTCATTCATGGCGGTTTTAACATCTTTTGGTTCGATCTTAGATAGTACGGAGTTGAAGAAGCACCATAAGGCATCGGTTGCAAGTTGTTTCCGGGTTGATACAGGATGAGAGGATTTCCAATGATGTTGTCTAATGGATGATCGTGAGTCCATTTTCGAGGTGTTCATGTGGCGCTTGTTGAGAGACCGAGGTAGCTAAGTCGATGTCTCCCAAGAAGATGGTTCGATGATGATTCGTGAGCAAATATGTTTTCAAATGGAGCATCTTCGTGAGTAGCAACGGATTAACTTCATCATTGATGCGAAACGCTTCCATGATGTACATTTGAAGAATGATGATTTGTTGATGAGACTAAAGGATCGCCAGCAGCACTTCTTGACTTAATGATATTGAGACCGAAGGATTGACTTCAATCACGTGAATATGAGCACCTCTGTTGTAGGAATCGACACCTCATTAGTACTTGGCTCATAAAGTTCATCAAACATAGGATAAACCAATTTCTTTAAATCAACATCGGATGGAGGTACATATGGAGTTTCGGAGAAGAATTTGATATAAGGGATGAACTAATGGGACTGTCTTGAAGTGCGGGTCCCGAACTGGAGTGTCCAGAGCCATAGGACCACCGCGATAAAACTCTCTCGACTATCTTTATCAACCCATATGTAGACAATTTGAAGTGACCATCGATAAAGAAACCCCGATATACCAAACTTGAAATCAAGAAGAATTCCATGCATTTGCATCTTAAGCTCGCTTTGTGAATTTTAACTTCAATCTCAAATAAGTGATAATTGATTAACTCGAAGTAATCGCCTTGTGTCAAATGCCCAACACGTGAATAAACGTACAACCGGATGTACGCCGATCCACTAAATGAACCGAACAAATGATTTCTACATTAATGCATTCTTCCTAAAGGTATACATGTAGAGACCGATCCGAAGGTTCACCACAAATGTCTTCGAGCGAATGAGGAAGTCATTTTCCTTAATGTTCATGTGGTTGATTTATAGCGCACAATGAGAGGAACAATGAAACAATGATCCGTGAAGATTTGGCAAAGGAGTACCAAAGAGCGGATCACTATTCATGAGTGCAACTGCAATGATAGTCATTAACAACGCCTTGTGAAGAATCGGAGATAAGGTTTCTTGAGAATTCCAAGAA
This sequence comes from Chrysanthemum lavandulifolium, assembly GCA_022545495.1. Lineage (NCBI taxonomy): Eukaryota > Viridiplantae > Streptophyta > Magnoliopsida > Asterales > Asteraceae > Chrysanthemum > Chrysanthemum lavandulifolium. Next base: position 70,987,777 of record CM040241.1, on the reverse strand, counting down.
GTACTTTAGATGGTGAACCAGTTGAATCAATAGAAACCGGAGCATGAGCTTGAAGTCGGATGATCAACATTCGTCGAAGGTTGAAAGTACTCATCAAACATATCTTTGAAAACAATGAATCCCAAACATTGATTCCCAATTATCCTTAGTAAGTGAAGCATTAGGCGTTGGAGAGAGTCATCAAAATCAAAACAATGAATCCCGCTTATCCTTAGTATATTCACTCATCATCATCAAAAATTAAGTCGTATAACCATTATTCAAACATCCATCATCATGTAGTATATTCACTCTTCTCCCCTCAAAAATTGCATCCGAAGTTGCCATTTTGATTTAACAAGTGAATAAGAGTATACACCAATTAACATAGATCCACTTGATGATTGAATGAGTGGAAAACATGAAGCTTGTTGATGAAGAATGTAGATGAGTATGGCCATTCATGAGAGAATTTCTCTTTAGGCGAAGATAAAGCGCACGTAAGAGCGCACACTTTTCTTTTCTATGAGGAACGGGCCTCAAGTGTTATCTTCGCAGACGCCATTGTGTTGAAGAACGAGGCTGGAATCAAGTGAATGCAGCGTCATTGTTAAGAGCCCAAATATATGTTTAGAGTCGTCCAATCCAAATACCAAGGGACGATTTATACGACCGCTTTGGACAATGACGAAGATAGAGAATTGGAAACATTGATCCCCACGTCGATGGGTTCCTTTTGGTTAGCACAAGCAATCTTTGAATTAGCGAAACCCTCGATGCAATGGCATTATCCCTAGGAGTGAACTAGTAGAAGCATCGACTTAGTCAAATGACATTTTGTGCTTAATGGGATTATTCTACCGCTGGCTTCCAACCTCAATGTGCACTATTCTAGGCATAGTGGATCTAGCTAAGGGTAAGGTTTGCCATACGTTAATATTCGACCGTGGGCTTCCACCGAAATCCTACATTTGTAAACACATTCCTGTAGGTTTCGTGATTGCTTAACTGCTTTGCTCTCCAAGCTTTCTTAAGCGGGTTATGAATCTTAGACCTCGTAAATAACACATCACATTTATCATGATTACCGAAATTAAACATTTTTACATGTTTTGCAGACAAAGATAAGGCCTCGAATTAATTTTAGTAAGCTTAGAGCTAATACTAGAACTAACACGATTCTTTTTGTTCAAATCAAACTTCTTGTCCCTATAGTGTTCTTTCACATCCTTATCATGATCACTTTTAGTTTACGTAATCCTATCCTTCTTTGCATTGCTTCTAGGTTTTGACCCAAAACTTTAGTGTCAATCTTAACATCCGAGAAGTAACGATGGGAACATTACATGGCTTCACTACTTTCGCATTCCCGGTCTAGAAGTCTTTGGGATCCGAAATTCTAGGAGGCACATCACGTGTTGCTTGCTTGAATTTAGACATGGAACAAGGCATATCAAGGGTCACATGCTTGGCTTTAGGCATAGAACAAGGCACAACTATTCTATCTCGCCTATTGCTAGATTTCGGACTTGTGACAATTACATACTCTAAGAGTTCCCGAGATCGTTTGGCATCCATGCATATAGGCTATAGTACTATCAAAAGGTTTTTTAATCTTGCATCTTCAACAATCTCACTGAGACTCTTCAAACTTTCCTTAAGGTATGAGAGATATTCTTTATGTGCAAGTTCATTATTCCTAATGGGCGGGGAATATATAACATATCGATAGCGTATTTATCACAAGCGTAAACCTTAGAAACAGTAGTATTTGCAATTTGGGATTGGCAACTTTCCTTTCACCTCACGCTTGATTCTCAATATCGTTAAGTAAAGAAGTTATCTTTTCAATTTGTTTATCATGATTAACTTTAAATGAATCACATAACTCTTTGTTTTGATCATTAACCTTTGAAATTTCACTTTAAAACAATCATTTTCCTTTGCAAGTTATCAATTATGTTTTGAAGTTGGAAATTCGAGAATCTAAAGGAGGAGACATATGGGAACCAAATATCCTTCTTTTCACCTTTCGGTTGAAATTTGGGCTTTCAATCTTTTGATCGTGTTATAATGAGCTCGAATTTGTTCATCACGCTTGCTAATTTCAAAACCGCATCAAACTCGGGAGCATCGTGAGGATGTCTTGATATTTGAGGTTTTAACATTTTCTTTGAGATGTTGATGTTTTAATTGCAAAGCAAGATGTTCAACTTCTAATTTAGAATAATGTTTGACCAAGTTATCATGATCATCCTGTTCTATTTTCTCATGCAATTTTGAATTTGTTGTTTCAAGCTCAATGACACGATCATGGGAGACTTTCGTGAGCAACAGATAATTCATGAAATTGAGAAGCATTAATGGAGCAATTTGTAGCGATGAAAAACATCTTGAGCAATACATTCGAAATCGATTCTCATTCGGTGTATGCAAGTTCTTCCTCTCAATCTCATTACATTTTAATTCTCTCATAATCACTAACCTCAACAATCATTGCATCAAATTCCTTTTCCATTTCTTTAATGTCCGAATTCATTCCTTTTTAAGACTCTCAAAATGATCTTTAGTTGTTTAAAGAAAGGCATGACTTCGCTTAAATAACATTCTTTAGTTTGCTCAAACCCTTTCTCCTTCGATAATACCATGGGTGTGATCCTTTTCTTGCAAGTTTTCTCAAAATCAACAAATAGTTGAAAGATAACATATTGACTAATTAAGGTCTTGATTTTAGTGGCAATTGTTCTAGGAACAAGATGCATTGGTGTATTCGGAGGATACACAGTCGCTCTAGGCATTTTCCTAAGGGAGGGTTCGTTACAACAAGATTCTCTCTTTTGCTCATCTAAATCCTTTTTCCAAAACACTTGTTCGGGGTTAATAAAGTCCGAGGCTTAAACTTGTTGTTGGGATATGAAAGTGTCAAGATATCAAAGCATCAAGATATGAAAGTAATGTAATCGTGAAGCATCGGAAGAAGTCAAATAGTCAAAGTAATCGCTAAAGACAGAGTCAAAGTAATCGCAAGATAAAGTCAAAGCACTTGCTAGAACTAAAGAACTGTATATTCGCTTATGGAAAGTATTGTATTCCATGTTTAGATTACTTGTCGTACAAGGTTATCAATTGTAAACCGACTAGGATATAGTGTTTCTTTGTTAATAACTTAGGATTTATCCAAGGTTATTAAACCTTAACAAGCTAGTTAAGTTAGTTTGATTAAAGTATATCGATCCAACAAGTGGTATCGAGCTTGTGTGGAAACTCCGACTAGGAAGAAACTCTACTTCAACAATATTCAAGATGTCAATCAAGTCGCTCCACCAACCTCAATCACCTCACTCGTAATTCCAATAATCAAGAAGGAGAATATGATCTCGGTGCATGAAGATGAGGCAAGATATTGCCATTCTGCACCATGCTTTATGGAATGTAATTGTGAATGGGAATGAAGTAGTTTCGATCCCATTGTTGTTCCCGGACAACCTACAAAGACACAAAGGCGCTCTTACCACAAGCAACTATAAGGAATCAAGAGAAGGCTCTAAACATTCTCTTGTCTCGCCATTCCGATGGTCATCTTCTCAAGTTTCATGATGCTAAAGATGCTAAGCGACTCGGGATGCTCTCAAGACCAGATTTAGAGGAATGAAGCCTCTAAGAAGATGCACGTAAACTTGTCAAACAATGCTTTGAAACTTTCACGAGGGAGAAAGAGAGAGTCTTGATGTCGCATATGATAGGTTTGAATCTCCTCAACATGTTGGAGTTATACAAGGCGTAAGCAGTTGAGGATGCTAATTTGAAGTTTCTATGAGTTTGCCATCTACATGGCATGTGATTGCTACTATGATCGAGGACAACAAGGATTGATGTTATGGACTTTGATGATCTCTATCATCAATTGAAGGTGTATGAACATGAGATGAGTGGTCAACCCAATTCCAAATCTCACAAGATTGCTTTTCTATCATCTAAAGAAGAGCAAGATTTCAAAAGTATCGCTTCTCCTCAAAGTCTTGTTTCAAAGTCCGCTTTACAATCCCCATTATATGCTCAAGAGCCCCACCATCTACCACTTTGAACTCGGATGAAGTTGTGTGCTCTTTCTTTGCACAACAAGCAAGCTTACACGTCACTTATGAAGAGGATCTAGCACGTATGAAGAAGATGCACTTGAAGAAATTGATATCGTGGCAAGTTGCTTTGATCACCGCAAGGATCAAAAGTACATGAAGAAGACAGCAAAAGTATTGATTTCAACCAAAACAAGGAATAACTTTTGACAAATCAAAAATTGAATGCTTCAATTGTCAAAAGACCGGTCACTTTGCAGTGGAGTGCAGTGTTTGCTAAGTATCAAGCAAAAGTAACATCCGAGAAGCCTAAACTTGAGCTCAAGGAAATTCCAATAACTTAAACAAAGGCTTTGGTTGCTCAAGAGAAGTTATCGAAGTTGACCGGAGTGAAGAGTTTGATGATGAACCGTGACTTATCGTATGGTAGCAAAGGAAGATGCAATTGAAGACACAAGGAAGCATTGGACCGAGCAATCGCTTTGATGAAGAATCGAACATGCCGCTTTGGAATCGATGATGGCTTTGGAAGATTTGATTGGAGCAAAGAAAGTGAAGATGATCCTGTTTTCTTGCTATGGTGGCTACTTCACCAACTCGCCTCCTATCTCGAGGTATGCTCAAACTGTTATGAGTTTTATCAAAATTACTTAACAGCTATGTGATTGAAAGAGATAATTGTATTAGGGCTAGGTCCGAGGTAGCAGTTATCAAATCACTTTAGAGTCTATAGAAGCTAAAATCATAACACATGAAAATAATGAAATGGCTTGGGGTGAAAAGTATGAACAATGGATTACCGCTTAAAACTCGGTGAATGGAAACTAAACCAGAAATTGCCGAAATTGAGAAATTAACTAAGGAAAGAGATGATTTGTTAGCTAAGTTTGTCGCTTGGGGAGAATCGCTTGTCCCATGTTGCTTATGTTGAAAAATGCAGAGAAGGGCTTACATAAGAACATGCTTAGGATTTGGAATGGACTTTAGTAACGTAGATGAAAACCAACCTAGTGATCGGGATGATGGTGTTTTGAGGACATAACCACTAGTGATGATGAGCTCATTAACTATGTAGATTCATCTAGTAATGAGGGCTCAAGAAGTGAACCACCTCCGAATATAAGAAAGACAATGGTTATCATGTCGTTCCTCATCCCATTAGCCATCACCCCTCTAGGCCCGATGTTTCTCGTTATGGTGTTGACAGCCTAGAGTTTAGGAAGAAGCTTGTTGCTCAATCTAGGTCTCGAGAAACCCAAAGAAACCGTTGAAAACAATGTTCAAAATCCAAGAAGACTTTAAACCAAAGTATCGCTCAACAAGCGATACTTCGCAAAACCTTTTCAAAACAAAGATCGCTAAACCTTTTGGGATAATTTTAGTCAAAACATATTTTATCACCATCAAGAAGGAAAAATAATTTTGGGCATAGACATAGAAGAAATCACTTTGGTCATATGGGTCAAAACCGTGTTTTGTGTGTTATAGTCCTACTCACTTAATCAAAGATTGTGACAAACACTCGTAATATCTAAGCAAGTTTCAAGGAATAAATATACCAACCAGAGACCTAGAGAGCACAAACCGGTTTGGACAAATTCAAATAGGGTTAATCACGTAAACTTCACACCGATCATAGATACCACATCGAGAAGACCTTCAAGATCTCACAAGACTTTTCAAAGTAATCGCCGTAAACAAGGTAACGATAACACTTGCTGGAATAGAAATTCTAGGAGATCTCACTATCAACCTAGAAGGTATCACAATTCCTATAGGGTTCTAGATCACAGAACCACCGTTAAAACCGAATGGGTAAAAGGAAAATATCACGAGGGACATACAAAGACGCTCAACAAAAGTGAATCGATGTTTTAGTAACAAAAGAAAATGCTAAAAATCCGTGAAAGAAATTTATGTTGAAAACCGAGAGTTTTGAAAATCCACATGCTAAAAATCAAAAGATAATTTTGGATCATCATTTGAAAGATAGTGGAATTACATACTCAAAGAATTTGAGTTTGTAACTCCTCGGGGAACACAAGTCAAGAATGGCTTGGGTTCCTAAAAGTTTCTAACTCTTTTTTTTGTGTGTGGCAACCCGTAAGAGGAGCTTAAAGATCATCTTATTGTGGATAGTGGTTGCTCTAAAGTATGACAAAGATTAAGAGATCCCTGCTCGATTTTAGAAATATTAGTGGAGGAAAAGTTGCATTTGGGAATGATCCCAATGGAGGAAGGATTACCGAAAGGAACAATTAAAGCCGGGAGAATTGATTTTGAGAATGTCGATATGTGAAGGAGCTAAAGTTCAACTTGTTGTCGGTTTCTCAAATTTGTGATAAAGAGCATCCTGTGTTATTCAACGACACGTAATGTCTCATCCTTTCTTCTCGACTTCAAACCCGTTGATGATGACTTGGTAGTACTTAGAGTACCAAGGACAAATGATGTGTATAGTTTAGACATGAAGAGTCTACATTCTTATGGAAGAGCCACATACTTGGTGGCTAAAGCAACATCTGAAGAGGCACATCAATGGCATAGAAGATTGGGCCATGTGAATTTCAAGAACATCAACAAACTGGTCAAAGGCAATTTAGTTAGAGGTTTACCTTCAAAGACTTACAAGAATGATCAATCATGTTTGGCATGTAAGAAGGGTAAACAACACAAAGCTTCCTGCAAGAAGCTTGAGGAAAGAACTATTAGAGAACCATTGGAGCTGTTACATATGGATTTATTTGGACCTGTCTATGTGGCAAGTTTAAATAAGAAGAAGTACTTGCTTGGTTATTAATGATGATTGTAGTAGATTCACTGGGTTTTCTTTTGGGCTTTAAAGATGATACCTTTGATGCTATTCGGACATTGATTATAGCACTTGAAACCAATTAAGACTCAAGGTTAAAGGTATTATATGTGACAATGGAACCGAATTCAAGAACAAGCCTATGGATGACTTTTGTGCAAATAAAGGCATAAAGATGGAGTTTAGTATTGCTAGAACACCACAAAGAAATGGTGTTGCAGAGAGGAAGAATAGGACCTTGATTAAAGCAAGCAAGGACCATGTTAGCGATTCTCATCTCCTATTCAATTTTGGGCGTAAGTCGTAAGTACGCATGCTATGTAATTAACGTGGTCTCTGTCACCAAACCACGTATGAAGACACCCTATGAATTGGTCGATGGGCAATAAACCCAACATTCGCTTTATGAAGCCTTTGGATGCCCTCTTACTATTTTAAACACCATTGATAACTGGGAAGTTTGATGGCAAGTCCGAAGAAGGTTACTTATTGGGATATTGCACTAACAAGAAGGCTTTAGAGTATACAACAGAGTTACTAAGAAGATTCAAGATTGTCTTCATGTTGAGTTCTTAGAAGATCAAGACAATGAGAAAGGAAAAGGTCCCGATTGGATGTTTGATCTTGAGATTTTATCTCCTTCAATGAATTATGTTCTGTTAGAGAAGAAAATCAACCTTTGCACAATGAAGATGATATTCAATATGTTGTTCACGATGTTCATATTAGACCGATGTCGTTCACGATAAAGATCCTGTGAGTCCAAAACAAAGCATCGTTGTTCCTAAGCAAAGTATCGATTCTCCAAAACAAAGTATCATTGCACCACAATCCTCATTATCTCACGAGGATCAATCTATTCAAGAGGAACTTAATCGATGCTTCTTCAAGATGTTTTAGCACATTCTTACACCGATGAACAAATGAGAGCTTATGAAGAGGCAAAGAAGAAGAACAAGTCTGCAGAGTACTTTCACAAGACTTTGACAAGATTTTCGATCAAAGTATCACACACATTGCTGATGACTTTAGATGCTTTGGATGATCCTACCATGCCCGGGTTAAAAGAAACCGATGATGAACTTGAAGATGAAGGTATTTTCACATTCCAATGAAGGTGCCGATTATACTAACTTAGATGATACATATGAAGTTCCACGTCACCAATCTTACAAATTCATAAGAATCATCCAACCGATCAAATCATTGGTCCTTCTACTGGAGTTATGACAAGACACAAAGCTAAGGGTTTCACAAAACCTCACAATGCTTTACTTAGCTTTGTGTATAAACAAAACAAAGCAAATCATAAGGATCATCAAACACCTTATTTACTTGTTTCATCTCTTAAGAGGAACCCAAGAATATTGCTCAAGCTTTGACTAAAGAAAGCGGGTTGAAGCTATGCAGAAGAACTTCTTCAATTTAAACTTCAAGAAGTTTGGTTTTATGTGACCTTCCGTGATGGGAAGAGAGTTATTGGAACCAGATGGGTTTTAGAGTCAAAGAGATGAAAGAGGCAATGTTATCAAAAACAAGGCCGTGTTAGTTGCTCGTGGTTATAGACAGGAGGAAGGGTAGATTATGATGAGGTATTTGCTCCTCGTGGCAAGGATTGAAGCAATTAGAATCTTTCTTGCTTTTGCTTCTTATATGGGTTTCGTGTTTACCAAATGGATGTCAAGAGTGCCTTTCTCTATGGCACTATTATAGAAGAGGTATGTGAAACAACCTCCGTGTTTTGAAGATCCTAAGCATCCAAACAAAGTCTATAAGGTGGTTAAGGCTCTATATGGTCTTCATCGTGCCCTAGAGCTTGGTATGAGAGGCTCTCTACATTCTTATTACAACATGGATATAGGAGGGAGCTATTGACAAGACTTTGTTTATCAAGAGAGACAAGAAGGATATCATGTTAGTTCAAGTTTATGTGGATGATATCATCTTTGGGGCTACCAAACAGTCCATGGTTAAGGAGTTTGAGCAAATGATGCGAAGGAATTTCAAATGAGTTCAATGGGAGAGTTAACATTCTTTTAGGACTTCGTGTTAAGCAGGTCAAGGAAGGAATTTTCATTAGCCAAGACAAGTATGTTACAGACATACTTAAGAAGTTTAATTTTGATGATATGAAGGTCACATTACACCTATTAAATCTATCAATTCATTGGGTAAAGATGAAGATGGACACTGTTGAAGTCAAGTTATACAGATCTATGATTGGCTCTCTTATGTATCTTCTTGCATCAAGGCCCGATATCATGTTTGCGGTTTGTTTATGTGCAAGATATCAAGTCTCACCAAAGATCTCTCACCAATGCAGAAAAGAGAATTTTCATTATTTGAAACAACAACCTAAGTTGGGGTTGTGGTATCCTAAAGAGTCACCTTTTCACTTAGAAGCTTTTTCGCAGAAAGGTGACTATGCAGTGATAACTATGATAGAAGATCCACAACCGTGGATGCCAATATCTTGGAAGAAGGTTAGTCTCCGGCAATGCAAGAAGCGGACAATTGCGAAGAACATCATCTAAGTTTAATATGTAGCTACCGCAAGTTGTTGTGGTCAAGTTTTGTGGATGCAAAATCAACTCTTGGATTATGGGTTCAATTTTAAGAATACTCCTATCAATATTGATAATGAGAGTACTATTTGTATTGTGAAGAATCTGTATCATTCCAAGACAAAGCATATTCGATTAGGCATCACTTTATCGAGAGATTGCTATGAGCATAGGCTCATTAATGTGGTTAAAGTTCACACGGATGACAATGTAGTGATTTACTCACCAAAGGTTTTGATGTGTCACGATTCAATCACTTGGTCGTGAGCATTGGAATGATTAACTACTAAGCTATATTTAAGGGGAGGACTATAAGATGTTAGGTATAGTCCTGTGTATTGCTTGAGGGGAGGATGTTAGTTTATGCTTAGTTTATATGAAGGTATTTGGCAAAGTACTGTATTTCCTGAAAGTACTGCTTGGGAAAGTACTGCTTATGTGGAAAGTACTGTTTGTCGTATTAAAGTATTGTTCCAATGGTAATATTGAAGGGTAATTAAAGCCAACGGTTATTTTATTTTGGGCAGTGATTTTTCAAATCCTACCTATAAATAACTACTTTCCGATTTTCCTTCTCATATTATTCTCTACATCTTTTCCATACTTATCTCCCAATTACCATCTCTTTATTATTCGATACAATATTTCTTGTGCTCACTTTTTCAACAATGGTGAATCGTTTAACTGTTTTGAAGCACAATATGGTGGCTAATTTGGACAAGACTGAGGCGAATGTGGCTTTCTATGATATAATTGATTATCTTACTAGGTCGCCTATTAGTTATGCTCTTTTAGTTGAGCCGGATATAATTGAACCATGGATTCAAGAATTTTGGGCTAATGCTATGGATAATATGGAGGAGGATGAATACTATATTAGATCAACGATTCTTTGGAAGGACTATAAAGATTACGTAAGCCTCTATTCGCGATGATTTATTATTTGGTGATGAAGATGGGGCTATTCGCTTTGACAAGCAACTGATTTGGGATACTTTTAGGAATCTTGGTTATGAAGGTTCTTTGACTGAACAAACTTTCAAGAAAGCCTTATTCTGTCCTCAATGGAAATTCTTGATTCATGTATTGCTCCATTGCATAAGTTCTAAAAGCACTTCTTGGGAGCAATTTGGGTCAAATATAGCATCTGCAGTGGTTGGCTTAGCTACAGACAGAGTGTTTAATTTTTCACGGCTTATTCTGGATGGGATGCTATCGCATATATCCTCTGGTGCACATTGGTTGATGTATCCAAGGTTTATCCGTGTTTTCTTAAACAAGCAATTGGTCGATATTCCAAAACCTCGCTTTGTTACCTTGTTATTGCAACAAGCCAAAATCTATACATTCATGGCTAGGCGCAGTGATTTGTTCCGAGGTGGAGATATTCCATTAACTACGACAATGATGGAAGTTGTTCAAGCCGCACGTCTTGAAGAGGATGAAGAAAGTGAAGGTCTTGATTCTCGCACAAGGTACCGCTTCCCAAAGTGTCATTTGCAAGTACCGCCCGCTGCACCGCTTCTCGTGAAGGTACCGTGCATCGTTCCAGGTGATGTTTCTCCTATCCTTGAGGTTCAAGCAGATTGAGAGAACACCTACTCCATCTCCTCAACAACTGCTCGCTTGAGGCGCATTCACATCTTCAAGGTGATGATCATACTATACCTCGTGAAGGTTTGACCTTGGATAATTATGCTTTGACAAGGAGCTAGCTAGGTTAAACAAGACTGCGTGGAGTCAAGCTAAAGCAATTAGGAAGTTGAAGCGTAACTATTTCTGGTTGAGGAATTTTATTAAACCCTATATTCAAGGTTTCAACTTATGGGTTAAAGAGGAAAACAAACGTCGTAAAGCACTTCGTAAGGAATTGAAATGAAAGAAGGTTTCTAAATCATCTTCTGTCAACTTGGGGAGGAATTCAGAAAAGGAAAATTTGAAAGAAGATGTTACACAGCAGAAAGAATCTGAAGAAGATGTTATGAAGAAGAAAGAAGATTCTTCTGAGGAACAAGAAGAAGAAGTACAAGTTCAAGGTACTGATGATCAAGGTACTGAACATCAAAGTATTGATTTTCATGATACATCTCGCCGTAAGTAATAACACCAATAACTCCAAGGGTCTCGAATTTTGAAGAAGAAGTCGGTCCTTCTACAATCAAGTATAGAAGAAGAGTAGGAAGCTACATTCAAACCTATTCATTCTGCGGTGATGATGAAGTAATTGCTACAATATTAGATTTGTCACAACCAAGAGGAGGAGTTACTATTAGAGATGTACAAGAAGAAGAACAACCAAGACCGATCAACTCGCAATTGATCCAAAAGACAAAGGAAAAGTATTTTGGTTGAAACTAAGAAAAGAAACTCACTTTGGCGTAACTTAGAGCATTTGAAGTTGCTAGGAATGAAGCTGCAGCTAGAAAAGTTCAAGAAGAGCTAAATGCTAAATATAGAGAAGAACAAGAAGCTCAAGAAGCTCGAATAGAAGCATACCGGAAACTACATGAGGAATTGAATGTCAAGATCTTGAACCTTTACGCCTCCTACACCGTTAGATTTATGTCAAGAAGACCTAATTTAGCTAAAGAAAGGAATGCAATGATGGCATATTTAAAAGGCGAGGATATAAAGGACTTGAAGCTAAACTATGTTGATATGAAAAGACTTTATGATGTTGAAATGAAGCTTATAAGAAAGATGTTGCAGGCATTAAAGACTTTAGAGAAAAGCTCATTGACCTTTGAAGGTGAAAGGAAGAAGAGCTTAAAGAGAAAAAGAAAAACTCAAGCTACGGATGTTCGGTTTTCAAAGAAAGAAAAGGTTGAATTAAGATCCGAGACTAGTGATGAATTGAAGAATTATCTCGAGTGGTAGACTTTGATTATACAAAGAAGATGATGACATGAAGATGAACAGATCAAAGATCGTGTTTTTAAAGTTGTGAAATCCAAGAATGAAGATTACATGGTTTTCATAAGGAAGATGAAAGTTTTAAAGTTTTCAAAAGGCTATGGGATTTGTCGATGTTATTGATAGAGTAGACCTATTCTACTTATATCATGTTGTAAAGGCTTATTTGAAGATCATCCATTTGAAGGATTGATTGGTTTTACATGGTGATCTCATAACCATGTGGGAAATCGAAGAAGAAAGCGATGATATCCGGAAGGATCAAGAAAACTGGAAATAGTTTGCCGGAGATTCTTTGAAGAATCGGAGTTCATGTTTTGAGCTAGAAAATGGAACAATGATACACATGTTTGCGAAAGAAGATACCCTCTTATAGTTGAGCTCATGAGAAGGATGCTAGAGCATGGATTGGAAGTAGAAGAGGCTAATGAAACCGCTTGCATGGTTATCAATGCTTTATAAACCGGACTACCATTCTTGAGAATGATCTATAACCGGTATGAATTTTATTTGAATAAATACTTTTGATATATCGTGCTTTTATTCAAAGTATCGCTAGTCGACAAGACTTTCATCAAAGCATCTGCTTCTTTAATTAAACCAGCTTAAATGACTTTTAGAAGAAACCTTTTGCTATGTAATAAATATTTTAAAATAAAGATTGGATAAATGGTTTTGTGATGATAACATCAATAGGTTATCAATCCACCATGGTTACAAAAGGATTGACTAATCCATGAGCAAACGGCTCGTAAAGATATATCAAACCGCTTTTAGTTGACAACTTGCTAATAAGTTGGATGGTCATCAACTCACCATATCGAGAATGTGAAGAGTTGGCTAGCCCACAAGACAATGGCTTGTGGTAAAGCGATGGAAAAACTATTATTGGTAATTAGTTCACCATTAGATAAAAGAACTAACTAGTCCGTAAGGTACGACTTTTGGTAAAGACAAAACAAATGCATTGATAGTCGGTGGTTTGCTAAAATCATATGGTTATCAATGTACCATGGTCTTACACACCAAAACATTTGGCTACTCCAAGAGATAATGGCTTTGGTAAAGAGTCCTAAATCCATTAAGTTTTCAATGATTCACTTGAAAGTGATGAGAATCGTATGCAACTTAAACTAAATTACTTGTACAAATTGTCATATGTTCTTTGAAAAGATGGAGATTCTTTGGATGTCATGTAAAGAGAACAATTCTAAGAGATACTTTGACAAGTACATATATTCTGAGATACAATTTAAAGCCTAAGAAACAATCCATTTTAAAGATGAAGTCATTGAGAGACATATTCACAAAGGAACTTGAAGTCAAGCAAGTAGAATTCAAGTTAGGGGAGGATTGTTGGGATATGAAAGTCTTGAAGATATCAAAGTATTGAAGATATGAAAGTAATGTAAGTCGTGAATCTTGGAAGAAGTCAAATAGTCAAAGTATCGCTAAAGACGAGTCAAAGCATTGCAAGATAAAGTCAAAGTCTCGCTAGAACTAAAGAACTGTTATATTCGTTTATGGAAAGTATTGTATTCCATGTTTAGATTACTTGTCGTACAAGGTTATCAATTGTAAACCGACTAGGATATCCTTGAGCCTATAAAAGGACTCCTAGATTGGCATTAGAGGTGCGATTTCGTAAAAAGAGTTTTATAGTTTACGAATTAGTGTTTTAGAGAAAAGTTCGATTATCTTAGAGTTGTATTAGAGTATCCGCATAACAAGCGATTTAGAGTTTATAATAAAGTTTTTCTTCTTAGCTTTGTTAAGTAAATTCATACTTGATAAAGATTGCTCAGTGTTTCTTTGTTAATAACTTAGGATTTATCCGAGGTTATTAAACCTTAACAAGCTAGTTAAGTTAGTTTGATTAAAGTATATCGATCCAACACTTGTTCAAGGAGATCCAATTTTCTTTAGTGTAATTATGGGGTTTGATCGTTATGTTATTCTTTTTACACTCAGGATCTTCTAACTTCTTATTCATTTTCTCCCTAGTGACTTCATCAGATTTCTTATCTTCCTCGAAGGCACTCAACGCAACTAGGTTTCGCGCCTAGGCTTAAGGATTTCATTACCATCATAAAGCACCTTATGAGCATTTCTAGCCTTTTAATTACCTCTGGATTTGGTTCCTCAACAAGGGAATGCTATGCTTATCGCTTAAGACTCGATGCTTAGTGATCATGTGAGCGGTTTGAATGGTATTCCTTGCACGCACAACTTATTTTCAAGCTTGTTTTCAAAGTTTTAGATTGGAAAAATCATTCAAAAGTTTTGATTCCTTAGCCTTGAATTCTTGCTTAAGCATTTTAACATTTTCTTGAAGTTCGTGTTTTTGCTTAGCGCTTTTGGAAAGCTTTTCTTGTAAGGAGTTTAACTCTTGTTTTAATACTTCATCTCTAAAATTACTTTTCTAATAATTGTACGCATTTGGATATCCATCTCCCGCTCACGAGTGGTAAGTTCAAACTTAGCACTGTTCGATATGGCAACTTGATCCTTATAGGTATTGAGTTCGGTGGTCAAGGAATCATCGAGCACAAATGCAAAGGTACTCATGCAATTCATAATCATCATTTAGAGAAGAAGATGCATACCTAGGTATCGCAAAACTCTCATGCAACTTTCTCTGCATTAACGTGCAGGTTGTGGCGGTGCATCTCTATCTTGGGTACATCCGAAGCTTCCATGGGCGTTCCTTTGCATTAGCTTGCACGGGTTGTGACTGCACCTCTCTCTGTGAACATGAGCATGAAGATTCTATTTTAGCATTGTCCGACTCATCATTATTTGTTTTCTCAAACATTACGCATTCAAAGAACACCCGATTCTTCCACGTATACATTACCCAACTTATCACAACAATCTCTCAACCGCACTCGACACTCATTCACTTTTTCATCCTTTTGTGCGCTTTCCTCAATGTACTTTTTCACATTATCCATGAGTTGGATAAATGTCTCAATGAATTCTGATTTCCATTCCAAAGATGTTTTTGAAGGAAATTCGGTCAAGTGTTGATCGTGTCATTGAATATTCCCACCGATGAATGGTGAAATTGTTTGTAGATTACTTGAAGAGCTGACTGAACCATCCTTTTGAACTTCTTCATTGGTAAGTTGCGCTTTAAATGCTCTAAGTTCAACAAAGAAGCTTCTTGTCAATGTAGGTAAGTCCTCGCGAAAAGAGCACTACATGTTCAATCCCAGCCTATGGATAACAACCGTATGAGGTGCGATGAAGTAGTTGATAGGGCTCAATGTCGCATTCCATTTGCATGGCATTCATAGTAAGCAGTGCAATTCATTCTCATTGTACTCGTAACATGAAGATCTCACATCCTCGTTGTTTAATTCAAACATCATTAATCGTTTAGTGTAGCATCCATTATCATTATTATCCACAAGATCATACAATTTAACCACTTCGAAATTACCGGGTCAAGAGAGTAAGACATGATGTGGTAAAATGCACGGATTTTACAAGTCTATGATTTAAACCGAGAAATAGAATCTTTCGCGGGATTTTACTAAAATCAAGACCAAACCGTTAAGCAATGACCAATGGAATGTGTTAAGATGATCGATGGATTGACACAATGATACACAATTGTGTGTTAGGTCTTATGATTGTTTGTGGGATAAGCGAGATGTTGTTTGGCGTGATTTGGGTTGGTTGTTGCACGATTTTATGGAGAAATTTAGGTCTAAAACTTAAAAGCTCAATAACTTCCTTTCGAGAGGATTTGGGCCTCGAAAATTCGCTTCACGACACCGTCATGAAACCTCACAATATTCAGTCGTTCCGGTCGTTTTGACAGTATTTCATTTGAAAACGGAGTTACGGATCAAAAGTTATGGCCGCTTAAAGTTTTGACGTAAAAGTCAACTTTGGTCAAACCTCTTCTTCGTAAAATCAACCAAGTCGCTATAACCCTTGAACCAAGTCGCTAAGCACCAAGTCGCTAACACCTAATTCGCTATACAACCAAGTCGCTAAAGTCCCAAGTCGCTAAACAAAGGCAAGTCGCTAAACAAGAACTCGCTAAGCCTCAAGTCGCTAGCAAAATTTGGCGACAATTAATTACTCAAGTCGCTAAAGATACAAGTCGCTAAAGAGCAACTCGCTCTGCACCAAGTCGCTACCACTGTCGCCACCGTGAGTGGAGAGTCCACTACTTGTACCGTTAATCGCTAGATCTAAGTCGCTAGCTCAAAATCGTAAGTCGCCACGAAATTGCAAAGCAAGTCGCTCTGAAGAATGAAGTCCGAATGTCAAGTCGCTAGCAAGAAAACCACAAAACATCACTTTTCAATCCAAAACTACCCAACCACGATGATTCAAGCTTACCAAATCAAAACCTAAACACTTGTGATGATTCTAAACATAAAAGTACTATCAAAATCAAACTTTAACACTAGAAATCACCCAAATGATGCAAAACCACTAAACTTTTTCAAACTCAAAACCATCTAAAACCACTAGAAATCCAAAGATGTGCAAGATATGATCTAACCATGGCTCTTGATACCAATTGTTAGATATTAGTTTTCACATACACATCAAACCATAACAACAAGGTGGCGTATAAGTAGAATTCTAGAGAGAAAGTTAGAGGTTTAGGGAACTTTAGTGAGAGAAAGAAAATTTTATTATGAGCTCCAACTCTCGTTGGAAGGTAGAGTATTTATAGTCTTACATAAATCGCCACACATCGGGTCGTGGATCGTGGCATACAGTGGGTAAAGACCCGTCTGTCCTCCATGGTGTTACTTAACTAAATACTACTTAACTTAAAATAACTACGACTACGAGCTTTAACGATTACATATACTTGAGGTGACCGACTCTTTAATACCTGGAATTTCTAATTCCTAACATGTTAGGATTAAACCAAATAGCCCATATGTGTTCATTTGTGTGCGTTTTTCGACTAGTCACATTGACTTGTTGACCTCGGAGATAATCCCTTTTTGTTGCACTCATTATTAGTGCACGATACCCCTAGTTACACCCATTTGATCCTATCCTTTCATTTCTTAACCCATATACATTTTTACACCTTTTCACCTTATCCTACCGTATAGTCTTATTTTATGATCGGGAAGTCACTGTTTACCCTAGTTCAAGGTTTGAGTAAACGTTTCAGAAATCACGCTTACTTTGAAGTCAATTATTTTAAGATCATTGAAGATCCCCCATATTCTCCTTATGTTCATCTCAAGTGGTGGGACAATTTATAATTCATTGTACTCCCTCTATAATAAAAAAAAATTATTATTATTATTATGGATTAGTTCTTATTGATAAAAGTGCAAATTGTTATAGCACTATGTTAGGTGATTATAAGATATTAGCATTGAGAAGGCCACCTCGCTCACATTTGAAGATTGGAGTTGGTCAAGGTACAAACGTTTCGAGAAGCGGGAAATGTATTCATCATGACGTCCACTAATGGTGCATTCCCCTGACATATCATGATCCGGTTTCTGTACCTTGAAGTTGAACTTCGGATGAACGGCGGGCGGTGGCGACATGGTTTTGAGCTAATACTATTTGTTTTCTTTTTCTTTTTCACCCATTAAATTATCCCATGTCTTACCTTACCCTTTTTGTCATGAAGCGTGTCTAGGTGATGAAGTGAGCAATCCTTGGTATCTTGGCCATGGATTTGGTCATGTATCATTGATTTTGTCCACTTTGTTGTGACACGTTAGTAATGGCACAACACCCTAAACCTTTGATACATTATAACCCAACATTGCCTTCTAAAGATTGTCCTAACCTTAGCTCTAGTGGTGGAGATGTGTGTAATCGCCAAGCCTATGATAGAATACTTAGTATGTATGTGCAAATTGAGTGATCACCCCGAAATTAAACACTTAGATTAGGATGAGTGTGAGAGTGTTTCGTTTCCTATTTCATGAGGTGTTCGACGCTAAAAATTATTCTAGCATGGGAACTATTAACTGCATGTTCCTCGATTTACTCGAGGAATGTATTATTTCTCTTATAATCTAAAAGTCTACTTGAGGGCAAGTAGAGTTTAAGTGGGGGGATATTTGATAACATCGAATAATCCTGATATTCTAAGTGTTAATTTCCCCCTTTATTGACATATTATGCTTAAAATGTTATTCGAATCGTCCTTATTCCTTCTTATTTCGTTTCAGGAGTACTATGAAGAAGCGGTATTTGGACAATTCTGGGCTCAAGATTAGATTATTTTTACATTCACAAAGACTACAGCGGAACTAAGTAATGAAGTTACGCCGTAATTATATTTACGAATACTACGGCGTAACAAGCTAATGGAGTTACGACGTTATAAGACTACGACATAACTATCATTCAAGTTACGATGTAACTGACATTTTATGAAGACTACGGCGTAACCATCAGCTCAGGTTACGCCGTAATCCTGTACTGGCATCAGTATTTCTGCTTATGAAGAACTACGGCGTAACTATTTCATAGCATTACGCCGTAGCTCAAATTAAGGTCTCATGCCTATAAATTCATGACGATTTCTGCATTTGAAGATCATCTCCCCTTTCCCAAACCTTTCCAGGGTTTGGGGAGTGCAACCACAGAAGAAGAATTATGGCTTAGAAGTGTGAAGAACGAAGTTCTCGTCTACGATTTCCTTTGATTCGAGTTTGAATTCTTTTATGTTTTTCTAGAAATCATACTATGGATTCATGTTATTAACTCAAGTTTATATTTATGTTATTTATCCTCTTTATCTCTTTTTATAGACATCTAGTTAGTCTTATCATAGATCCCTAGTTTCGGTAATATTATAAGCTTGTTAGTATCTAGAGGGTTGGGAGAATTGACCAACTGACCTCAACTCACTAGGTTGCGAAGTATGGAAGGAATTGCCCATAGTACAACCATCCTTTGTGTGTGAATTGACCAAATGATCACCTATCAAGCGGAGGTATTTAATAAAATAGGGGAAATCTAAGTTCTTAACGGTCGGGTTTCCATATACTAGGTCTAGTAGATTTGATTCTTAATGACTGCTATTAGATTACTGAATGATCCCGGGTGACCTGATCATCTTGGTGAGGGGTCTAAGAATCATAGGCTAAGACAAATTGACCAAAGGAGTCTGGCAAAATTTACCCACTATATTGAGCTTAAGTATTGAGAATCAAAACATATCTAAAATCTTGGTTAAGCTTCACTATTCTATTACTTTGTCCTAAATTCTACTCATGTGTAATTAGGATAATTCTATCCATTTTATCATACCATTATCAACTTATCTTATTTTTCTCTTAGTATTTTAGCTCTTTCAAGGTCACAGCTATTTTGGGACATCGGGTTTACCTAAGGCTTTACTTCATCTGATCGGATTCTCTGCGCGTTAGCATGTGTTTATCCTAGTATATCTCAGTTTTATAAATATTAAAGGCATGATGAAATAGCACATCATTGTGATTGCTTACTTAAGTGACTGCTTAATGCGTATGTTCCCACCTTCATATTCCCTGTTGCGTTCGATATCCCTTGGTCACTGATGAAAAGAACAAAATTAACTGACTTTCATATTCGAACAACCCCCACATTAACTGACTGCCAGGCTCAAAAATATTTGTATACTAAGATTAGCCTTGATGCTGTAAAACAACTATCTCTATGATTCAAAGTCATAATAAGTAACTCTATAACCAAAATAGATATATTATGAGCCTACCGACTGTCATATTCTTAGGGATGTTTACCTAAAATGTTAGCATGTAGTCTTCATAAGAGGAAATATAAAATATCATGTTGTCACAACGCAGTACCTTTAGACAATTCTTGCACTTTACTCATGATACATCAATGTAGAGTTGTAAAACAACATGATCATTCACATGGGCATTTTATTGAGCATCATTTTCTATTAGGTGGATAATGTATCTGTATAGAGAACTAATCGGATACCCGCGCACAACGACGGCGATAAGTATAGTTATATGTATTTGCTTACCCGTTTAGTGAATTCGTTTCACAACACTTCGAATGTATATGTGTTAGTTGTAAGTGTTTGTTTGGGTTACCCGTAACTTTCCGTAGCTTTCCGCGACATCATTATTCCCGTGATATAGAAATACCTCGCAATCTCTTACGCGTCAAACACTCCCCCAAAAGTATATGATTTTGACTAATCAAGATTATATTGATTGAAATAAATGAATTAAAGGTTAAAGTTGTAAAAATTTGAATTAAAATAAAATAAACCCACTAAAAATATAAAAACTAAAAACTCATAAAAATATATCAAAATGGATGTTGAATTAAAGAGCATAAAATTTTAGAAAATATGGTGAAATTAGATTATAAAAAAAATAAGTAGATAAAAAGATATTTTAATACGAAAATAAAGATGAATTTTTAGTTGATAAGTGACACATGTCATTTTATAAATGGAGCTCCTTATCTTAATTTTTAGTGGTTAGGAGTTAGGTTTAGAGTTTGTTAGAAGTTAGGCTTGGAGTTTGTTAAGAAGTAACACGTGTCATCTCATGATTGGAGCTCCTTATCTTAATTTTTGGTTAGGAGTTAGGCTTGAAATTCTTTCCATAATAAGCAAGTAAAAAAGTCTGAATTTTTAAGCATTCTAATTTTAGAAGGCCTAAATGCATTATAAAGTAGTATAGATAAGAAACCATGTTACTTCAGTCACATTCCATTGTACTTTTTTGGTTGATTGTTAATATATTTTACCAGGGTGAATCCCTTTTACCAAAAAAAAAAAGGTGCAATTTGAACCCATTTACTTAGTAATGGGTCAACTTAAGTTGTATTTAAACTCAAATGGGTCAAATAATAACTTTAAGTAAAAGGTAAATGGGTCTAACGGGCGAAAATCATCCCAAATCTTAGTGGTTCTATTCAAAGGGTTAGATCATCCGATAATAAGTTGGTCATCGTAAATGTAAATAAAAAAGTATGCACTAATCTTAGTCGACCTATTTCCAATAACTCTAATGTTCCATCACACCCACTGGTTAGGTTGCCTATTTCCCATTACTCTAATGTTCATTCTATAGTTCGTGCATATAGCGCAGTTCTATTTGGTTTAATGAACATAATGTATTGAGTGGAACTTAAAAATAGCAAATATGTTAACAGCCAAGTACTTTCGCATATCGACAAAAATATACCAAATGAACATCAGTGTGCCTGACAAATTCAACATTTTGCTAATTTGTCTAGTTCAGGTTCCATAATCAATCATGCATCTAGACATGGTAGCTAATCAAGAATTTATAAGCCCAACAACACAAACTAAGCCAAATAATAAAACAATAAAAACGAACATACATTAAACAATCCAAACAAAAAATGTAGGATAACTTTAGCAGCATACTTTAAGCGGGTTTCCCAGGAAAAATACAACTGAAGCCTCAATGTCGTTCTCGGCAGCTACCATACAACTAATTCTGCGCGGAGACAATAATAAATAAAGGGGTAATTATGCAAACACACCTTTTGCTCAAGGTGTCAAAACTTTCTAGGAAAAAAGTTGAGGTATCTTCAAAATAGACCTTGAGACTTGCGACTTTTCTACTTTTAATCTAAGCTTGACAAGTGTCCCTCGTAATTTGTGTACCCAATTATTGTTTCTGACTTTTACTAGCTATGATAGTACATCGACCGAATCTGAGCGACTTTTTTAAGATTCTTGCGAAATTATTTTTGTCCTTTAGTAAAAAAAGTCAAACTTACTAAATTTTTTTTATACTTTTAGCTCCTTCCCAATGTTGAGCGACTTAAGCGAAATAATATTAGCGGCTTTTTTTACTTTATACTTTTGTACCTTTTAGTACCTTTTTTACACTTTTCAAAATTATAATTTTAACTAAATTGTCTATTATACCCTTGTCTCTTCCATTTCCACCAATTATTGTTCTCATTCATTCTCTGTACATTTCCACTAATTATTGTTTCGGATTGCATTCACAAAACAGATTATGCGTCTGTGAAACAACGTAAGCATGTCTCGATCTATTTTGGAACCAACTTCATACATGTACAAGACTGGGCAAGTTTTTTTTTATCTTATTCATTTTTTGTGAGAAAATGGCTCACTTGTAACATATCAACTGTCCCTCGAAATGGTCATATCTGTATGTTTATGGTGTAATGATATTTATATATTTTATATTTTATAGGAGATGATGAGAACACAAATGATATGCCACCTTCTAGTTCATGTGATAGTCCTACAAGACAGTTGAACTATGATGAAGAATTGTCTTATTCATTGAGTGACGAGTATGCTTTAGATGATGATTTGGTTTTAATATATTTCTTCTAAAGAATATAATGTTAGCAGGCTTAAACAAAGCATGTGATTACAAAGATTTTGCCTTTTACCATTTAAGCATAGATGTGGTTACCAAGTACTAGCAGTGGTTACCAAGAACTAGCAGTGGTAATCACTACCACTAGCAGTGGTTACCAAGTACTAGCAGTGGTTTAGTAACGCTAGCAGTGGTTAAGACGCTGACGAGGCACATTGTTGTCAAGAAAAAAGCAACACACTTTGCCATGTTTCTTGTTTAATTTGCTATGAATCAGAGATTGAATGAGCTTCACTTATATAGGCAGAAATGACTAATTTAAAAAATGATGTACACATGGATATGGGTACATTTGGTAATCAAAATCATGTCATAGCAGCTAGCATTTGCACAATCATTTTGCCTTTTACCATTTAAGCATAGATGTGGTTACCAAGTACTAGCAGTGGTAATTTAAGCATAGATGTGGTTACAAAGCTCAAAAGGCAAGTGATCATTTAGCTCCAGTTTTGATCAACCTCAATGTGACAGTGAGAAATACATTCAAGTTAAATTTGTATACTTAAATAATATTAATTCAACGTAACAACACAAACAAGGCAAAAATCACTATTCAAGTTAACTTGGTGTATAAACAAATTAATTCCATCTCCCAAACATCCTTTCTTTTCTATTTTACAAGGAACTCTAGGAATCACAGGCCATCCAACAAAACAAATTAACATTACATTGGATCTTTGGTACATCACCGTGGTTCCGAACAATTGAGAACTTAGCAACCAGGACAAACTTGAAAAGTTCTGAAGCGGGTAGATGAGATGGTTGGAGCAACGGTCATGAAGGTGGTTGTAGCAAAATGCAATCCGGTTAATGTTGTTGCTGCATCCAAACATATAATTAGATAAAATGCATATTCACGTCTCTGTAACTGTAAAAAGGCTAGCAAAAATCCAACTTCATATCATGGGCATTCCACATCAGCATTAATAAAAAAAAATCTACATAACCATCATAAAGAAGAAAGGGTTACCGAAAGTGAAACCGTAAGTGGCCATTAAGGCTTTGTTGACGATGATAATCCCGGCGAGTAGTTATGTTAAACATCCATGTAGCAAAGATCTACATGCCTTCTTATCAGCCTTACTTGACGCAGCCATTGTGATTAAATTTTAGTTTTCTCGGTCCAACATTAACTTTCTTGTTAAAGATATTTTGTGAAATAGGCTAGAATAAAGAGTTTGAAATAAGCTAGCATTTTAGTGTATGAGATTAAAAAGTGTTGTGTAGTAATTGGGAAAAAAGGAATACAATACTAAGTTTATAATATAAATACAAAGAGAATGCAGATGAAAGCTTAAAGCTTGAGTTAATAAACAAATTTAAGTGGATCATGATAGTTATACATACATACATACATAAAAACTAGTGGCTGAATGATAGTGATAAGTACTAGCAGTGGTTAATATGTACTAGCAGTGGTTAGTATGTACTAGCAGTGGTAATCACTACCACTAGCAGCGGTTTAGTAACTCTAGTAGTGGAAATGTAAAGCTAGCAGTGGTATAGACCGTAAACGTAGCAGTCCTAAATATATACAAACTAAACATGTAAACATACAATATTCGACTAATCATATCAGACTCCACACATACCAATCCATCAAGGAACATCCAACACTACTACGAACGAAGCCCCAAGCTCAATGGACACTTCAAAACCAAACATACTACAATTAAGCATTTATACACACATAATCTTCATTTCCGCAACACAAATGCAACATCCCACATAAGCAAATTATCAAAACTAGAACAGATAACACAAACACATTTATGTGAAAAGACTTATCTAACTAATTAACAACTCAAGCTTAAAACCATAGCTCAGACACTCGATGCACATATAACTTCTAAACAAACACATAAAAATGCTTACCAGTTGGTCTAAACAGCCTCGGCGCACCATACAACGTTGTGAAAACAAAGGTTTTGTATGTCCCCTGCCAACACATTCAGTCTGTTCACGAGGATTAAATGTATTATCATCCTCGTCGTAAGTATCTAAAGGGATGTGTTGATATGAAATATCTTTATCTTTCCATTTGTTTGGAAGTGATTGAATTGGCTTAAGATGCTTATCGTTCTTGGTTGGACTGGAATCACTTGAGGGACGTATGTAAGTAAGTACTGAAGAGATGTAACTGCCATTCTTTCTTTAACCTTGCTATAACACGGCAAGCTGAATCATGCTGACAATACAGAGATATAAGTTAGTTGG
Organism: Chrysanthemum lavandulifolium; assembly: GCA_022545495.1. Lineage (NCBI taxonomy): Eukaryota > Viridiplantae > Streptophyta > Magnoliopsida > Asterales > Asteraceae > Chrysanthemum > Chrysanthemum lavandulifolium. The sequence continues at coordinate 70,962,843 of CM040241.1, read as the reverse complement.
AAACACAAAACCAAACCTTACAGTAAGCACCATACTGCATCAAAACCGTCAATAAATTTGTTAGTGGTTTCGTTTTTGTAGGCTTTGAAGTAAGTAGTTGGTTTGTTTGTTTTTGTAGTACAAAGAAAACAAGGACAACTCCTCGATATACACAGATGAAATAAGCTATGTACATCATCCAAACTTACTTTTTGAGGTACCGCTGCAAGTTATATGTATAGATATACAACACCATAAATGTCTCTCAGATCCTAAAGACTAGTGTCCTCCCAATACTTTGTAACGGACATAAGATTCGAGAAGATATCAGAACTATCAACAAGCAAATACCTAATTTACTAAAGAGTTCTCAAAATTCCAGTTTGAGTTATAATATAGCCTTGAGCTAAAACCCTCTTCAACAAAAACACAAATTTTCAGTCTAATAGAGACTTGGACCTAGAGATACGAGATCGCCGGAATCTCGCACTAACCTAATACCTATATCCTTAAGTGGTACATGAAGTGATTATAATAATTGGAACTTTGGAAATAACATGATGTGTTCTCGTGAGATATATTTAACATCCTAATTTCAGGACCTCAAAAGACACATTAACAAACATGATTAAAAAAAAAGCCGACAATTTGACTATTTGAACAGACAATACAATTCAAAATATGAGCAGCTAGTTATCAGCAATACCTGGGATAAACAATGACTAAGCTCTTTCCTTGTTGTATGTAACAAGGGGAGGTTCCTTCAACGGATCCACTGTACTCACAAATATATCCACCGGGCTCAACATATTTGGTTCACCTTCCCTCTCATACCTGCATTACAAAATAAATGAGCTCTGGTTTCTATTTATTATGCTAGTTGAGTAGTGGTTCAAAATGGGTTTGGGTTGAAACGGGTCAACTTTTACTATGGGTCAAATAGGACTCGGTCAGGCACTGTTGACCCGCAAGCACTTTCTTCTCCAGCTATAGAAAACATTAATGTACCGATATGCATGCCTATCCCTTTTGTAAGGTGCATCACGGTAAGAAGCTCGGTCTCTGCTGCGAATCCGCTTGGCTAAACCAGGACTTCTACTCCTGTCCCGACTCATATTGAACACTGTACACAGAAGTACCCAAACATAAAATATTCAGAAAACCATCACACTTTCTTACTATAATCTTGTCCCCGAATCAAGCATTCAATTGGTTTAAATGCAACAGTGATGGCTAAACTTTGGAGGACCCAGCTACCTAGGTCACTTTCGCTATTGTTCTCTAAAGTGGTCACCCAAACTTTAGTCGCCCCCATTGCAGGTAAACCAGTAAAATACGGGCGGAGCCAGGATTTCAAGTTAAGGGGGGCAAAAAAAATTTTATACTCGCGACATAGTTCAAAGAAATACAATGAAACGTGATGATCTAGAAATATAAATGAAGAACCATATAGATAATAAAATACAGAAACTCGTATCTCAAAACTAAACAAACTGGTATAAACGACATAAGCAATTAACATATAAATTCTAATGACCTTAAGGACTTGAGCTTTAATCCTTTGTCGTGAACTAAATAAGACTTCTAATGACCTAGAACACTTGAACTTCAATCGTTGTGACGTGCAAGTGACGCAAAACAGTTAATAGATGTTCTGTAACAAAAGTAATCAACAAGTCAATAATCAAAATTCTGAAATCTTAATAACTGATCAACTAAGGGGCTGTTTGATAAAATAAAATGATTTAGCGCTGAATGATTTTATTCTCTGAATGACTTTGAAGCTCTGTATGATTTAGTTTCGCCTGTTTGATAGCAAGTATGAATCAACATTCTGAATGACTAAAATTACTATTTTTATTTTTATCATGACTATTATTTTATGATTATTATATGGGAAGCATTTTTTTCACTTTAAGAACCAAAAGTTTTAACAAATACACGAACTATACATATTCAAGGGTATATACATATTTGTCATTTATGTGTCAATGTTTTCATATGTGTCATATGTGTCAATGTTGTCATATGTGTCAGTCACTCAAGCAATCAATTATTATATACTTAAATATAAAAGCAACACGACACTAGAAATCAAATGAAGTGAGTAATATAGTAAGAAAATAAGTAATATGATGACACGTGAAGAGGGAGAATATCATCAGCCTATCATTTCTATCGCTTAATGGTTTAGAGACAATATTTAGTAGAATCGGTCAGCGTCAACTCACTTGGTCAGAGGTGACAAAATCTCCCAGTCAAACATACTGTGTGCTGTCCGATTCAGCATTCAGTGCTGACCCATTCTATTAAGTGGCAATCAAACACCCCCTAAGTCAGTAAAGTCACAAACTCAGAGTCAACTGTCAAACACTCAAAGTGTGAGTGTGAGTGTGAGTGTGAGTGTGAGTGTGTGACTATGTTAAACACTCAAACTATCAAACACTCAAAGTCACAGTAAGTCATAAAGCATACATACTACTACTGTACTAGTTCTTTGTTCGAATTTAGACAATTCGTAAAGTAAAATTTAACAAATAACTAATATGCATACAAGAAAGATAATAGCAATGAGGCAATTATTAGACCAATAGTTATCATTGAAGAAAAAATGCCCTGTGACAGGGAAATTATACCAACTGCTACTAATTCATTCAAATTTAACATTAGTTAGTAAGGACTTCAATTACATTTAAAGGGGAATCATGGATGGCCTAAAACATATCCGTAAACCATGATTGTCTTTACTCTTTAGAGCAAAATAAGCATTGAACTGATCATTAATGTACCAAAAGAAAAGAAAAAAATCTCGTTCAACTCATTTATCCCAAAGATTCCAAACAAAACTAAATAAGGTATAATTGATCATTAAAATTTTGATCATTGATGAAAACTAAATAATAAAGATCATTGAATACCTTATTAGATGATTGAAATTTTTTAATCGGTATTGAAAGAATGAGAGTGATGGTTCTCCTTCTTTTTCTTGTGAAAATAACAAAGAAAATAAAAGATCACTAAAATTGGGAAGGATTACTTAAACAGTTGGGATTTTGGCTATACAACAAATGGCTTCTTGGGCTAGTTGGGAGGGGCCTAGCACCTGCTAGCTACCCCATCCCCTCCGCCCCTGCGGCCAGGAGAAAAAAGTGAAAGTAGATAGCTATATCAGTCTATTTGACCAAGGGCGGTTTGGTTTCGTTAAAGGAAAGAAGCAGATAGTAAAAATAGTTAAGGGTACAATAGTCTTTGTAATTTAAAAAGTATTTAAAAGTTATGTAAAAAAATATAAAAGTATAAAAGTACAAAGTTAAAAAGGCGTTCAAAGTAATTCGCTTAAGTCATTTCAAGATTGGGAAGGGCTAAAGGAATAAAATAATAGTTTTCAAAGTTTGACTTTTCCTCGAAAATAACAAAAAATTTATTTCGAATCTTAAAAATTATTTGGATATAAGTCGATTAGAAAGCATAGGTACGAAAAGCAAATTTCAATGATTGGGTTACGAAAAGTTGAGGGACACTTGGCTCTTTGATTGGAAGAAAAAAGTCGCAAGTCTCAAGATCTATTTTAAAGATACCCCAACTTTTTTCCTAGAAAGTTTTGACACATTGAGCAAAAGGTGTGTTTGCATAATTACCCCATAAATAAAAAGATAAGATACATATTCAATTCATAGCGACTGTTTCTAAAAAATCCATAATTAGTTGCAACTATTTATCCCTGGTGACAGTTATAAAGGAGACCAATATGCATAATGAAAATAACATCTAAATATTACCTTGAACCCATGGATTTTCCCACCAAGATCAAAGGGGTACTTGGCAGCGACCTTTTGTACAATATCCGAGTGAAAAGTAACCAATATTTCTGGAGCCTTTCTTCTACCATTAATATCTGTCAAAAGTGAATATCAGTTACGCCAATATATGAAAAGCTTTGGTCCAACCGGCCTAATAATATTATTTTTCATGTTTTGATCTATGTTTAAAATGAAGCGACTTACCCAAATTATTTTAAAAACAAAGCAAAGAATAAGGAATAATAACTTTATATATATATATATATATATATATATATATATATATATATATATATATACTATTATTTTTGAGCCAGTTTAATGAGCCAAGACCGACTAACAATAGTGTTTGTGATTGCTTACTTAAGTGATGCTTAATGCGTATGTTCCCACCTTCATATTCCCCGTTGCGTTCGATATCCCCGTGGTCACTGATGAAAACAACAAAATTGCATCAACTAATTTGTTAGGATTCATAAAACATCACAAATCATAGCAAATACATGTAACTTATAACATCTTAAATTCAAGGCAGCAATTCTTTTCCCCCAGTTTGTGATTATATATAAACTGAATCCGCATAACACACAAATTATAAAAACTAATTTATACAATTAATTTTCCACCATTTTTTTAAAAATTAATCGAAATCAATGCAAAATCTATTATAAATGAATCAAAACAAAATAAAATTGTTTTTCAGTGGGTTGTAACATATTCTCCTTTATTAGAATTAATAGATAATCTTTTAAATATGATATGGAATTCGAATCAAATAGCTTATGAATAATATATGAACAAAACAATCTTACTTCAAGACATGCCGACGTAATCAGTTACATGTCTCTTCCTCGCTATGATATTCATCCTTTCATTAACATCAATTTTCTCAAGCAATTGTTTGTCTCTCTAATGCAATTGCCTACATCACAACCAAACAATGTATATGTGAATCAATTAGTTAGTGGAACAATTAATATTTACTGGTTTTGATGAACAATGCACATTTGCATTACCAGAAAGTGTCCAGCTGGGTATAAATTTCAGTTTTCACTTTCATTATCTAGTTTGTAAAAGTAAAAGATGTCCGCCTGATTGAATTAGTCACCCGACACATTGTTAATTTGAATGTGATTTCCCCTAATTTATTTACAAAAAAAAAAATTAAAACGTATACTAAAAACTCAATCCAAGCACAATTAAAAAACAGATGCGTGTAGAGAAAGATGCGGAGGTGAATGAATTTGTGTTTAATGGCATAAACAGTTTCTAAACACAATACCAAACACCCTTTAACCAATACTTTTATGCCCAGCTTGGCTCATCTTACAAGTCATACCGTTTGGCTTTCAGTACAAATATATGTACCAACTACCGAGCACACACTATTCTGGTCATGACAAACGATTTCTGAAGCTATATCTTATTACTACAATACCACCATGTCGACCAGATTCTAATATAAGGTGACCAAATGGAAACAAACTGTAACCAAACAAAACAAAATGAGGTGAATAAAGTTACGGGAAGAAGAAACTTGATTCATGTTTGCGCAAAACTAGCCGTATCTTACAGATCTTTAAAACATTTGTCCAAGACCCATACTACAATGACATAACTTTCAAGATGGTAGATACATCCACCCTCGCCTTTCACATATTCAAGGGTCAGTTCTTAGTATTCTCATTGTCTTCACAGACCAAATTATTCAACCAAATCCAAAATTACAACCAAACACCAAAACGGGCAAAAGACAACTCCCAAAACTTTATAAAAGAAACCAATCTAAATATTGCCTTTCGACTCTTAGTAAGTGTATCCCTTAACGAACATTCCTTTCATAGCATCCTCACTTTCACCTTCAGCAGAATACTTTCCGAGCTGAGCCAATGAGTTGGCTTTTGCACGGGTCAAAAGTGCCTTCTGACCGGCTTCAATGTTCTCGGGACGTCCTTGCCATGCCTTTAGAACAGAGTTCTGAAGAGCACGGGCATATGAAAAGGATATGTGCCAAGGGTTGGGGCTTTGGTTCATTGCGTGTAGGTTTAGTGTGGCTTCCATTTCAGATTGTCCACCTGACAAGAACTACATAACCAAAAAAAATCACTCAATAATTATGTTTACTTATTTAAAACAAATGGGGGATGTGATAACTGGTCAGGCATACGCACCATGATTCCAGGAACTGCTGGTGGGACCCTCCTCTTGAGCATGGTGAGCGTATATTTAGCGACTGTCTCAGGGTCAGCCTTTTCCTTGTGGTCAGCTCCGGGAGTAACCATGCTGGGCTTGAGCAAAATTCCTTCGAATAGAACATTGTTTTGAGCTAAGTAATAGAACACCTCGGACCAAACTTTTCAGCTACTTCAAGGGTAGTGTCGATTGAGTGGTCCCCGTCAAGAAGGATCTCGGGCTCCACTATTGGCACAAGACCATTGTCCTACACAGATTGATCACAAACATAATGAATTCCGAGTATTAAACAGTTGTTCAACAGTTTATCCTATCAGGCAAAAAATATATAACCAACCTGGGAAATAGCAGCATAACGTGCAAGTCCCCATGCAGCTTCCTTCACGGCCAAAGCAGAAGGACCGCAAGGAATGCTGACAACAGTACGCCTACAAAATAACAAAGGAGGGATTAAACATCAACACTAGGCTAAATTAATACTTTGTACTATTTGAACACTAATTGTGGTATATATCTCACCACTTGGCGAAACGGGCTCCTTGACTGTAATATTCAGCTGATCTTGAAGCCAACCCATCTAATCCTTGACACCATGATTCGTTGTTAGATCCTGGGAGGGGAACCAAACCCTGCAAAGCATTGCACGATACGTTAGAATACAATTTGACAGTTAAAAAACAGTCAATTCGGTTGATGGGATTTGTTTTACCTTGTCAACTTTGATACCGGGAACAATGTTCTGCTCTTTCAAGTAGTCGACCATCTTCTTTCCATCAGTAGTTGACTGATATAGAGTCTCCTCGAAAAGGATGGAACCAGAGATGTACTGTCCTAAGCCGGGAGTGGTCAACAAAAGTTGTCTATAGGATTGTCTGTGATACGCGCCAAATTTGGAAACCATTGCTAAGCTTGGAAACCACTGCTAAGCCAAAAGTTAGTTATAACTTTTGGGAAAATCTGTTTACTCCTTCCTCCCATTTCTCCTTCCTCCCTTTGTATAAATACTCCTTTACATTCTTTGTTGTAATTCATTCACCAAAATACTTGTAATATTCCTCTCTCTTAATTCCATTACAAACTAAGTGAATCATTTGATTACAAATACGGTTTCATTTCTTCTTATGTGATTCCGTGTTTGTTTTCATCAACAACTACATTTCATAACTGATTTCTGGTTGTTTACAATCTGGTACATATCAAGTGGTATTCAGAGCCCTTTCTTGGCACCAGATAATATTCAAGATTGTTAAACCGACATTCTTGATTTCCGGTTATCTTCTCCGGCGTAATTCCGGCAAGAAACAAGATTTTCCGGCAAAGAAATTAGTCACCACTAATTTCACCTATTCTATTACATCAGATTAGTGCCAAACATTTGTACGGTCACAAGGCTAGCCCATTAGTGGTTAAATTCTCTAGCCTTGAACAAGGCGATCAAAAGCTTTTGGTTTGGGTAATTAAGAATAGGACCGATGGTTGTTATTCCATTGTAGATGAGTAATAACATTCTTGGTGAGATGGTGAACACAAGAACCACGATTAGTAATCAAGATTCTTCAATGGAATCACTCCAACAAGCCGTTAGTGATTTTCAAAGAACAATGGCGATTTGATGGTGAAATGCAAAGAATGAGGAATGGTGAGGTACTAGGGAATCATGGTAACAATGGTAGAAATGGTGGATGATGACTACACAATATGGAAGGTTGTCTAAATTGGAGTTTCAAGATTCAATGGGGATGATGTAAAGGGTTGGATATTCCGATGTAGGCGGTTCTTTTGTCTTGATAATGTAGATGATGAATTGAAAGTGGGGATTGCATCAATGCATGTGTATGACAAGGCCTTGGTGTGGCATCAGCAGTTCATTAAGAGATTCGGTGAAAACAGTTCTTGGGAGGTGTATGAGAAACAAGCTTTGCAAATATTTGGTTCCTGCTTTGAAGATCCAATGATGGATTTGAAGAATTTGAAACAAACTGGTAGTGTGCAACAGTATCAAGATTTGTTTGAAGATTTGGTGAATAAGGTGGAGTTGAGTGAAGAATATGCCATCAGTTTGTTCATTGGGGGTTTGAAGGATGAAATTGGGATGCCCATTAGAATGTTTAAGTTGTCAACATTAATGGATGCGTATTGTCGGGCCAAGAAACAAGAAGCCACTAATGTTGCTTTAAAGCCAAGGTATAATTTCAATCCCTATGAGGCGTGTTACTCTGGTTATGTCAATACGGATAAGGGTATTTTACCAAAACCAGTTAATAGACCTATGGCTTTGCACCCACAAGAACACCATATGGTGAAAATAGACCCTTTAAGAGATTGACTCAAAAAGAATTGGAGGATAAAAGGGCTAAGAATCTTTGTTTTTACTGTGACCAAAAGTATGTGCCTGGACACAAATGTAGTGGTCAATTGCATTCATTAGAAGTGGTGATAGATGAGGAAATTGAGTCTTGGGAAGAAGAATTGACTAATGATGAAATGGGTCATTTGGGGAATTATGATCAGACTATTGAACTTGATCAGACTATTGAACTTGATCATAATAATGAAATGGTTGCTCAAATCTCATTGAATGCACTCACTGGTGTATACAATTATCATACAATGAGGGTTAAGGGTATGGTAGGCAAACAAGGGGTGCATGTGCTTGTGGATTGTGAAAGTACACATAATTTCATTGATTTTGATGAGTGTCTAAATACTCATCATTTTTATACTGTTTAGAATGCCAAAAGCATCTGAAAACACTCAGAAATGCATCAAAATAATGAAATTATCACAAATAAGTGTTTTATGTGTTTTAAATGCAAAAATACCAAAATCTGGTGAAAAACGTATCAAGTTTGCATAATTGGCAGTTTTAGTCCCCCAAGTTTCAAAAGTTGTCAGATTTGCAGACTGTCAAAAAGTTGGGTTGTAAGACTAAAACTATGTGTCCTTTGCAAGTATCTGTGGCTAATGGTCAAGCTATGACTAGTACCTTGATGTGTTGTGGTTTATCCCTGACCATGGGAGAAGATACTTATATGATTGGTGCTATGGTATTACCTTTAGGAGGTTGTGAAGTAGTGTTGGGAATATAGTGGTTGTCTGCTTTGGGAGAAATTATGTGCAATTTTGAGAAATTAACCATGAGGTTCTATGTGGGCAATAAGAAAGTGTTGCTAAGAGGTTCTCAACAAGCTACACTTCAATGGATGCAACCTAGAGAACGAAACGATTGCTATGTTGAATTCTATGACCTTTGTGTGTATCCTGTGTCATTCTGAGTATGGTAGGGACAAGTATGATTGAATCACATAAGATTGATGAAATTTTGGATGACTTTAAAGGTGTGTTTGAAGTTCCTACTGGTTTACCACCAAAAGATCACATGATCATCACATTCCTCTTATGCCAAACACTCCTCCGGTTAACATCACACCTATAGGCATCCTCCCAGCCAAAAGGATGCCATTGAGCAGATGGTACAAGAGTTATTGGATCTTTGGTGTCATCGGATCTAGTCAAAGTTCTTTTCCTCTCTTTTAGTCATGGTTAAAAGAAGGATGGCGGTTGGAGAATGTGTGTTGACTATAGCCAATTGAATAAGAATACTGTTAAAGACAAATTTCCCATACCTATGATAGAAGAATTGATAGATGAATTACATGGGTCAATGGTGTTTTCAAAGCTTGATTTAAGGTCTGGGTATCACCAAATCCGAATAAAGGAGGAAGACATTCATAAGACTGCATTCAGAACTCATGATGGCCACTATGAGTTTTTAGTGATGTCATTTGGACTACCAAATGCCCCTTCCACATTTCAATCACTAATGAATGAGATCTTTAAACCTTATTTGAGGAAGTTCACATTGGTTTTCTTTGATGACATCCTGGTTTATAGCAAGTCAATTGAAGAACACATTGTACACCTTAAAATGATTTTGCAGACTATGCGAGCTCACACCTTGTTTGCAAAAAGGAGCAAGTGCACTTTGCGGTGTATCGTGGAGTACTTTGGTCATATCATCAGCGATAAAGGGGTTGCAGCAGATCCTTCTAAGATTGAGGCTATGAAGATTGGCATACACCCAAGAATGTGAAGCAACGAGAGGATTTTGGGACTCACAGGCTATTATAGGAGGTTCATTAAGGGTATGGAATCACCGATGAAGCCATTAAATGCATTATTGAAGAAGAACTCTTTTGAGTGGTCGACATAGCTCAAGAAGCTTTTGAGCAATTGAAGTTAGCCATGATACAAGCACCGGTGTTGGGATTGCCAAACTTTGAGAAAGAATTCACCGTGAAACCGATGCATGTGGGCTGGTATTGGGGCGTGTTGTTGCAAGATGGTCATCCATTGGCATACCTAAGTAAGGCCTTATCACTCGGACATCAAGCTTTGTCCACTTATGAAAAAGAATTTTTATGTCATTTTGGCATTGGAGAGTGGAAGGGTTACTTAATGGGTAGACATTTTAAGATCAAGGCCGACCACTTGACCTTAAATACTTGTTGGATCAAAGGCTTACTACTCCTTTCCAAGTTAAATGGTTTCCTAAATTGCTTGGGTACGATTATGAAATTGTCTATAAGAAGGCGTTGAAAATGTAGTAGGTGATGCTTTGTCTAGGAAGGAAATGTAGGGTCGATTATGGGCAATGATAGCTACTAATGTGACCCTGGACTTCTCGAAGAAATTGAAGAAAGTTGGGTGACGAGATGAAGTTGGCCAAATTAATAAAGCGGTTTGAAGATCCTAATTTTCAATCAACAAAGTACACTTGGTCTAATGGCCATTAAGAAGGAAAGGTAGGTTGGTGGTGGGAGGCAATGAGGCACTCGAGAAGAAAATCTTCTCACAAATCCACAATGAATCGGTTGGTGGGCATTACGGTGTTCAAGTGAGTCTGCGGAAGATGAGTTCTATTTGTTATTGGAAGGAATGAGAAAGTTGTTAAACAATGGATCGGGAATGTGATGTGTCGAGGCAAAAGCCCGATCTTAGTGCCTATCCGGGACTCTTGCAGCCTTTGCCTATACCAGGTTAGAGTATGGAGTGATATATCCATGGACTTTGTGGAAGGACCGCCAAAATCTCATGGGAAGGCTGTTATATTAGTGGTGGTGGGCGGACTCGATAAGTATGCTCACTTTATTTCCTTGACATCCTTTCACACCGCACAAGTGGCACAAGTGTTCTTAGATAACATCTACAAGTTACATGGTTTGCCAAATACCATTGTAAGTGGTCGAGACAAAGTGTTCCTAAGTACTTTTGGCAATCATTGTTCAAGGCTTTGAAAGTTAAACGCAAATGTCAGCGACCTACCATCCACAATCGGATGGATGGACATAAGTGGTGAATAGGTGTGCAGGTGCTACACGAGATATATGTCGGTGAGAAGCCAAAGAGTGGACACAATGGCTTTCAATGGCGAGTTTTGGTATAACACAAATTTCCACCTTGCTATCCGGACCACCCCATTTGAAGTGTTATATGGTCAAACACCACCCATCCACATGCCTTATTTGCCGGGAAAGTACGGTTGAAGCGTGGATAGAACAATGCAAGCAAGAGAGCGGTGGTTAACATGCTTAAATTTCATCTAAAAAGAGCACAAGATAGGATGAAAAGTTTGGCGGATAAACACAGGCGATAGAAATTTTGAAGAAGGTGTTTGGGTCTATTTGAAACTACAACCATACAAATCAAGTAACGACTAGACAAAGTCCCTATAACAAACTCTCATTAAGTACTATGGTCCCTTCAAGATCATAGAGAAGATTGGCAATGTGGCTTATAAATTGCGGCTTCAAATGGTAGTCAAATCCATCCAAGATTTCATGTGTCCCAACTCAAGCTTTGCAAAGGGTGGTTGATAAGCTCGAACTGTTCCCATATGTGACAATGAAGGACTCCTATCGGTGTTTCCAGTGAAAATCATTGACGGAGATTGGGAAAAGTTAACAATAGGGTCTTGTTTATGTGTTAGTAAAATGGTCAAATGGCGGTGAAGAAGAGGCAACTTGGGAACTATATCTTGAATTCTTGAAGAAGTACCACAGGTTTGATTAAGAGGAAGCAATCGAAGGTGCTATTTGACTATGGAAAGTCAAATGTTAAGGAGAAGGGATTTGATCTGCGCCAATTTGGAAACCACCGCTAAGCTTGAAACCAACGCTAAGCCGAAAGTTAGTTATAACTTTTGGCGGGAAAATCTGTTTACTCCTTCCTCCCATTTCTCCTTCCTCCTTTTGTATAAATACTCCTTTACATTCTTTGTTGTAATTCATTCACGAAAAACTTGTAATATTCCTCTCTCTTAATTCCATTACAAACTAAGTGAATCATTTGATTACAAATACGGTTTCATTTCTTCTTATGTGATTCCCTGTTTGTTTTCATCAACAACTACATTTCATAACTGATTTATGTGGTTCATATCAGTCTGTTGGCTTCAGTGTTGTCTAATCCGATAGACGCCAATCTCTTTCCGCAAGTTGCATTTGACTCGTCAATAGCAAGGATACCACGACCAGGTGATGCAATTGTTTTCTATTCCATCTAAAAATAAAGAAACAATTAGATTTTACAACGAACAAAGACAAATGCTAAGAATTATCATGAATATCGCATTAATTGACTCAAAAGTCCCCCGTGGCCCGATTTTCAACTTGTTTTCAATAGCAAACCTTTTCTATAAAAAACAAAACTTTATCATCTATAGATATACTAGTTGGATACTCAGCAATGCACGGCGATAAATATAGTTATATAATAAATATTGTAAATGAATTGCTAACAACTCTCCTCGCAATTTCCTACCCGCCTAGTGAATTAATTTCACAACACTCAAAATGTATATGTGTTAGTTGTATGTGTGTGTTTGGGTTTTCCGTATATTTCCGTGATATCATTATTCCGCATATAAAAAGACCTTCACAATCTCTTACCGTCAAACACTTTCCCAAAAATAAATGATTTTGATAAATAAAGTTTGTATTGATTGAAATAAAGGTTAAAGTTATAAAATTTGAATCAAAATAAAATAAACCTACTAAAAATGTAAAAAGTAAAAACTAATAAAAATATATCAAAATGGATGTTGAATTAAAGAACACAAAATTTTAAAAAATATGGTGAAATTAGATCATCAAAAAATTAAACGAATTAAAAGATATTTAAATTTAAAAATAAATGTGATTAATTAGTTAAGAAGTGGCATGTGTCACCCTATTATTGGAGCTCCTTATTTTAGTTTGTTAGAGGTCCTCCCTTTTTGTTATTTTTTAGTTAGAGAAGTGACACATGTCACTCAATGATTAGAGCTCATTATCTTAATTTTTTGTGGAGCACACAACTTAAATGATTTATATAGTAGTATAAATATAGATACTCGATTTGACAACGAAATATCTAATGTTGAGACCTTACTTAAAATGTTGATTAACAAGACACTAATATGTAAGCGATGATGTAGCAAAACCGATCCTTTATTCGGTTTCTTATATAGATATCCGCTCTACCACTATCCAACTTAACTTTTGGTATCAATCAGTGTTGCAAAACAAGGGCTACAAGGTCAAAACTTGATCAACCTTGGTCAAAACTCAGTCAAATCTTCGGACAAACTTGGCAAAACTCACTTTAAAGTATTTGAACAATTGTGTTAATGTTTCTAAACATAATCTTTTGTGGTCCTACGAACATGTCATACACACAAAATCGAAATTTATATATAAAATTCCAATCCCTATTACTCCCCGTCTAGGCTGATTACAAGCTATAAGGTAGTCGACCGACCGACTAGCGCCTAGCGTCTTTTGCAACCCCATATCATGTTAGTATAAACAAAGAGTAAAAAACAGAACGCATGTCCAATATCACAAACACCAGAATACTACGCGTGATTACAAATCACATGGTTTAATTTACTTAGTTCTAATGTTCCATCGCAAAACTTGAAACAAACATCAGATGCAACAAATCACATTCTCCAGCTCTAATAAATATCGTTTACAATTTATTTGCAAGCTGGAACAATTTAAACTTTCTATTCATATAAAGTGTATTAAAAAAAGTCAACAACTTTATACAAAAAGTCAACACGACCGATCCGCCTACCACAACAGTAGTAACCATATGTATATATACTTAATCAAAATTAAGTAGTTATTAATTATGATGAATGAGTATTATAACGTACAATACTTTGTAGGATTCGTATTGCAAAGAAGGGAATATTATTGCACAAGCGTTAGTACTTTTAGAATAGATGCAATCGAGGGGTTGTGAGCCTAATGATGTTACATATAATGCGTTGATTAGTGGGCTGGTGAGAAAAGGTGATTTTGAGCAAGCGAAAAAGATGATTACCAAAATATCAGTTTTGGGTTTGAAGGTGTCGTCGTATAGTTTTAATCCCTTAATTCGTGGGTATTGTGAAAAGGTTTGATTTTGGAAGCGTTTAATCTTCTTTGAAGAAATGGTAGTAGCAGAGCCTCACCGAGTGTATACATACAATATTCTTATGTATGGTTTATGCAAACAAGGACGAGTTTTTATGCGAGGAAGCAACATTCCGACATGCTTAAGAAAACTTGATGCGGATATAGTTTCTTACAATATTTTGATTTATGGATACAGGTCTTTTGGGGCGGTAATGTGAGGCCTTTTCTTTGTTATATGAATTAAGGCGGATGGATCTTTTCCTACAATGATTACTTATAATACCCTTATGTCACGAGGTTATGCATGAATAACAATTTAAACAAGGCGAGGCAGTTGAAGAGTGAAATGGTAAATCTTGGTTTCCACCCGACGTAATGACGTACACCATATTGGTAAATGGTTCTTATAAAGTGGGTGATTTGAGTATGGCTAAAGAAATGTTTGATGAGATGATTAGCAATGGCTTGCGGCTGATCATCACGCATACACATCTCGAATAATGGGTGGATTAAGATATGGTGATTCATCATCTTTAAATTATTAGAAGAAATGGAAAACGATATTACGCCTAATTTAGTCACATATAATGTCTTTGTTTATGGTCTTTGTAAGATCGCAAATGTTGAAGAAGCGGTACATTGGGGTTAGCTCCCAAAACAGGGGTTAAGACAATCAATGATAGCAATACCACTTGGTGGTTACCGGATATCACTTGGAATCGTGTGATCACTTTCCAAAGTAAACTATTCGACCCTAATGCCCGGGTATCACGAATATCTACTTGGGATAAGACCAAATGCGCTTAGAGAATTAGGCACAATTCTATAACCCTTTCACTAATAAGTGTTTATTGTTTTCGTGTATCTTTCATGCATGATCGGACCTCCTATTTATAGGTGGTTACTCTTGAGCTATTCAATGGAATTATGAGTATTAATCGGCCCATTAATAGCCTCATAATTATCCCCATTATAGCCGTTAGTGGTTACATGACCAATTAAGCGTGGTCATAAAGAAGTTGTAATCGCCATTTAGCGATACTTTCCATAAGCGATTTTCCACTAGCGGTACTTTCACTTGAAGTGGAAGTACGACCTATCGATGGCTCCGCTTATCAAGATTTCATAGCACTATCGGTGGATACACCACCGGTGGAAACATCGCTATCGGTGGAAACACGCATCGATGGAAACCACAAGCGATTACTTTCCACAAGCAAGACTTTCACCAAGCGACTTTCACGGTGCTTTCACTTACAAACCACTTTAAGAGTCGGGAGTTCATGGACCTTATGGGTGTACCTCCGTGCCTCCTAACCCATTGCGAGGTGTGAACTAATCCCACAAGTGCACTAAATTTTCCAACAATCCTCCCCAAATTTAGTTCACTTCCTTTGCATGAAAAATAAACATCAATCAAAACATGTGCATAAGCGAAAATGTCCAGAGGATTGAATTTCCATCTTAGTAAATTACACGTTCAAATATTCGAGAATCGGGTGTTCTAAGAATTGAACCCTTCAACCCATTTGAATACCAAGATAAAATACACACAAGTTTTCAAACACTTAACTCCCCGACACTATACAAGCCATGTGTCCATATCCAAATTCATAAATGTTGTAAAGCTAAAAGTCCAAAGCTTCACAAGCGGCAAAACTTCAACATTTACATAGGTGGTTCCTCTTTAGTCATGCTCACTGCTAAGCACTTTTCCAAAGAAAAATAACCATTAAAAGTAAAGACTTCATCCTCCTTTCAAAGAGGTTACGAGCACAACCTTGGGATGTTAATAAAACATGTGCTCCAGTCCACTAAATGTTCACTTTCCACATTGAACTCGACTCCCAAGTTTCCTTAGGAGGAGTTGGGTGTCCTAGCATTCGATGACTATGTTGGACTTAAACCCATCCCTTTAGCGGACTTTATAACCAAGTCTCTAGCGGACCCTTCGTCAAGTGATCGCCTAAGTTACGTTGAGATCTCACAAACTCTATAGATACCACCCCATTCATGATAAGCTCACGAATCATGCTATGCACGACACCTAAGTGTCTAGACTTACCATTGTACATCGGCTATAAGCCTTAGCCAATGTAGGCGCACTATCACACCCGATAGAAATAGGTGCTATAGGTTTGAGCCACAATGGAATCTCAAGAAGCAAGTTTTCAACCATTCGACTTCTTTACCAGAACTAGAGCCACAATTCGATTCCATTGTTGAACCGGTGATGCAAGTTTGCTTCTTGGATGCCCAAGAAATTGCACCTCCACCAAGTAGGAATACCCACCACCGGTAGACGAATTGTCTTCAGATTATTCTTGATCCAACTTGCATCGGTGTAACCTTCCAACAACGATGGGTAACCGTTATATGAGACTATAATCCATAGTTCTCTTGAATACTTGATACCCTTTGAGCTGCTTGCGTTGATGAGCACTAGGATTACTAGTATACCGCTCAATTTTCCCACCGCAAAACCAATATCGTGTCTTGTACAAGTCATGGCATACATCAGGCACCAATTACCTAGAATACTCAAGTTGAGATCTGACCTTGCCATGATTAGGCATCGACTTCTCAAGTATCCATAGGTGTACTCATCGGAGTACAATCAAAGTAATTGAATTTCCTCAAGACTTTCTCAATATAATGAGGCCGAGAGATAGAAATTCTATTACTTTCATGTTTAATCCTTATACCAAGGATAACATCGGCCTCCCCATGTCTTTCATGGAGAACCTTGATGACAAAAATTCCTTTGTCAGTCAACTTTGATTTTGGTGGTGCCAAAGATCAACATGTCATCAACATATAGACAAATGATGACTCCTTTACAGTTCATCAAATTTGCTATATACATTTGTCGACTTGGTTAAGAACATAACCACTAGACAAAACCACTTCATCAAACTTTTGATGCCATTGCTTAGGTGCTGTTTAAGTCCATAAAGAGACTTAATCGGTTTACACACCTTGTTTTCATTGCCAGCATGATGAAGCCCGAGGTTGGTTCATATAGACCTCCTCTTCCAATTCACCATTCAAGAAAGTTGTTTTCACATCCATCGATGAATAACCAGATTGTGAATAGATGCCATAGCAATCGCTGATCTTATGGTAATCGTACGAGCCACGTGGGCATAAGTATCAAAATAGTCTATTCCCGACTTTGTTTAAAGCCCCAATGACTAGTCTAGCCTTGAACTTTTCAATAGTTCCATCTACCTTCATTTTCCTTTTGAAAATCCATTTGCAACCCGAGGTTTGCAACGAGAGGTAGATCAACCAACACCCAGTGTTGTTGCCCATGATGGAATCCATCTCATCATTGATTGCTTCTTTCCGAAAGCAATGTCACGGGACTTCATTGCTTCTTCAAATGTTTTGGGGTCATCCTCAACAATGAAGCAATAGGAGTATTGGTCCGAGACCTCATCCTAGTACCTTCAACTAAATATAGTTGAAACTCAGTCCAAATGACTTTGAGTCCCGATCCTTTTGCTCTTCACGAGCACGGTTCAGTTCTTGAACCACAACCTCATCAGGGGACCACCGATGGTTCACCATCTGGGACCTCGATACACCAATGTCATGAGTTCCATTAGGAATCCTCGACTTGGTCTAGGGGCCGATGAGAATCTATACTCATCAAAATCGCATCCCTTGATTCAATTATTGAGTTAATCGAAACATGTTCATTAGGTTCAATAACATAGAACCTAAAAGCCTTGGAATGCTCAAGGCATATCCAACAAAGATGCAGATCGATGCCTCTTTCACCCAAAGTCTTTGCTTTGGATGTGAGTCTTACAATGACCCTCAACCCCAAACCTTGAGATAGTTCGAGGTTGGGTTTCCTTTTAGTCCGAGTTCATAAGGGGTAACCTTGTTCCTTTGTTGGGAACTCTATTTAGCAAATAGCAAGTCGTTAACATAGCTTCACCCCGTAACCCTTGACTCGATCCTGAATAGGACAACATGGAATTAACCATCTCCTTCAAAGACTGCTTTTCCTTTCGTAAATACCATTTCTTTGAGGAGTATAAAGGGCGATCCTTTCATGGATTATTCCAACAGATCGAAAGTCTTGAGTATCCATGTACTCACCTCCCTATCGGTCCTTAATCTTTTGATTAAAGACCCAAGTTGTAATTCAACTTCGCTTTAAACACTTTGAATTTATCTAATGCTTCATCCTTGGTATGTAACAAATAGACATAACAAAATCTAGAAGCATCATCAATAAATGTCACAAAGTACTTCTTATTTCCCAAAGAAGGAGTGGCATGCAAATCACACAGTCATTGTGAATAAGCTCCAAGATCTTAGTCTCACGACTAACACCACGAAAGGGTTTCTTGGTTATCTTGGTCAACATGCAAGTTTTACACTTTTCGGGTCCATGTCAAAAGAGGATTAAACCATCCCTAGACATATCTTGCATTCTTTTATAATGTACATGACCAAGTCTAGCATGCCAAAGGTTAGAATCACTCGATCATATGTGGTCACAAAAATTTGAAATAACACATCGCGTGGTAATATTAAGCTGAACATTTGATTACATAAATAACCAAAACCAATAAAACACCATGCTTAGAAAGCACAAATTTATCGATTCAATAACTTGTTTATATCCATGATTATTCAAAACACTACTTGAAACCAAGTTTTCCTTATATCGTGAACATGAATAACATTAAACAAAGTTACAATCTTTCCGAACTAAACCTAAGATCTACACAACCACCACTATGCACCAAGGTCATTGACTCATTTCCATGTGAAGAATAGAACCATCATTCGTTGACTCATAAGTCTTGAACCGACTTCTATCTTTACACACATGAACTGTTGCACCGAGTCAACCCACCACGCAACATCATCATCCGCACATAAAAGATTCGATACATATGTAACATAATAAATCAAAAGACTTATTAAACATATTTCGACCTTTCGGTGAGTTGGTGAACCACCACCTCCGAACCATTAGTGCACGATCCATTGGCTTTACCACCAACTTTAACACCTTTATGTTCCCTTTTAATGTGACGGTCTTGCCACATTTCCAACAAGTAGGTGTTGCCTTCTTGTTAGGATCCGCCTTGTGTTGTCATGATACTTGCGTTTGCCTTTGTTGTCATTGTACCGTGGAGTTGTTATTCTCCACCATATTGACAACAGATGGTCCAAAGAAGATTGCCTCTTTGGCTTGTCATTATCCCGCACTTTGAGAGATTCCTCAATGTGCGGGATGACTACCAACTCAACAAGAGTTAATTCCTCCTTCATATGTTTCAATGTATGCTTGAAATCTTTCCATGAAGGAGGAGTTTATCAATGACACAAGAGACTTTGATAGCCTCATCCATGTTCATTTGGTGTTGTGTAAACCTTCCAAGTATTCCAAGAAGTTCATTGTATTGTTCCATAACTGGTCTTGAATCGGTCATTTTGTAATTTGTGAAATTACTAACAAGGAACTTCTTACTTGATGCATCCTCGCCCATATATTTGGCATCCAAGGAATCCACAGTTCTTTGGAAGATTCAAAGTTCGATAAATATCAAGCGAGCATCGACATACCATTGAGAATAAGACCTCCATATGTAGTCATCATTCTCCCATTTGCTCCTCCTTACGATCCGCTCCACAGTAGCATCATCCCCATCATCGAATAGGAGTAGTCAACACATAAACCACACTCATGCTTGACAAAGAAGTGCATCTTCTTCCCACCTCCTAAAGTCCACCCTTCAAACTTGTCCGACAGCAAAGTTTGAAGCCATGTGTTCATTGCGTGATTGCCATTGAT
The DNA here is from genome assembly GCA_022545495.1 of Chrysanthemum lavandulifolium. NCBI lineage: Eukaryota > Viridiplantae > Streptophyta > Magnoliopsida > Asterales > Asteraceae > Chrysanthemum > Chrysanthemum lavandulifolium. The sequence goes on along the minus strand of CM040241.1, from coordinate 70,942,600 downwards.
TATCACAAAATAGTTTACTTTGATTGTTGGGGTTAGCTCCCAAAACAGGTTAAGACAATCAATGATGGTAGTAATACCACTTGGTGGTTACCGGATATCACTTGGAATCGTGTGATCACTTTCCAAAGTAAACTATTCGACCCTAATGCAGGTATCACGAATATCTACTGGGATAAGACCAAATGCGGTTAGAGAATTAGGCACAATTCTATAACCCTTTCACTAATAAGTGTTTATTGTTTTACGTATCTTTCATGCATGATCGGACCTCCTATTTATAGGTGGTTACTCTTGAGCTATTCAATGGAATTATGAGTATTAATCGGCCCATTAATAGCCTCATAATTATCCCCATTATAGCCGTTAGTGGTTACATGACCAATTAAGCGTGGTCATAAAGAAGTTGTAATCGCCATTTAGCAAGACTTTCCATAAGCGATATTTTCCACTAGCGGTACTTTCACTTGAAGTGAAGTACAGCCTATCGCTGAAAACACCGCTATCAAGATTTCATAGCACTATCGGTGGATACACCACTTCAGTGGAAACACGCCATCGATTGGAAACACCGCTATCGGTGGAAACCACAAGCAAGACTTTCACCAAGCAGTACTTTCACCAAGATTTCACTTACAAACCACTTTAAGAGTCGGGAGTTCATGGACCTTATGGTGTACACTCCGTACCTCCTAACCCATTGCGGTGTGAACTAATCCCACAAGT